>CM031235.1:667045161-667284699 GCA_018340775.1 Taxus wallichiana var. yunnanensis
TACCTATCCTCTTCCAAGGGTATACCTCCATCATACTTCTTGATCATCAATGCCCTCAAGTATTCAAAATCATTATTGGGAAGCTCAAAGGCTTGTACATTATCAATTTCTAAAACATGAGGAGGAAAAAGATGTACCCATTGGATGCAATCCCAAAAGCTAGCAGCAGTCCTTGCACTTATCACTTCAGTGGATGTTGCTCCTTGACATGAGTTTGTAGGGCAGTCCATCATGCAAGCATCATCATCTGTATTACAATCATCATCTTCCTCTTCAATTTGCTGATCTATTCCACATGGAGGATGGGGTAATAAACATTTGTCACACCAGTCAATCTAATTTGCATCATCAACAACAACCACTCTAGCATTTAACGGATCAGGCACTACCTTACTTTCCTTGGCCTAAGATTTCCTATTTCCAAATCCAATAGGCCCTTTACCTTTGTCATCAAATCTCTTCTCATTCCTATGGTGATTTTTGAATCTATCATGTGCTTTCTACCTAGGCTGACCTTGTGAAGTTTGTCCAATTCCTTTCTCAGCTCTTGCCAACTTGTAGGAAATCTCTTTGACAACCCCTACCAAAGTTTTCACCACTTCCTCCAAGTCTACACTCTTGTTTGCTTGAGGCTTGTCAGGGTTTACCAATTTAACTCCATCTCTCTTAGGAGGTTTCCCAACAACCTTGATATTGTTCTCAATTTGAAGTGCCATGGTGAAGGCATGCCTTAAATTGCCAGGATTTTTGTCCCTCAAGTAATATGCAACCTTCTTGTCAAATGCATCAAAATATTTTATCAAACAAGATTCATCACATGGTCTTAAATTCACTGAAATCTCCAAAAGATTTTATTGAACCTTGTGTTGAAGTCATGGAATGATTCATTTGGGTTCTTTCTTTATATTCTCAAACTCGATAAAAGGAACCGAGGATCAGTCTTATCACCATATTGCGGCCTAAATGCATTTTACATTTCATCCCATGAATAAATAGAATTATTTGGCAAGGCCTTGTACCAATCCCTAGCATCCTCCTCTAAAGTGTGGACAAAAATGTAATGTACACATCCTCAAATTCAATTTCAAATTTCTCCATCATATTAGTGAATAATTTCAAATGTTGATCACTTGTTATGGCATTGTTCCCTTGGAACTTTGGTAATATACTTGTAACATCTTAAGGGACAGCATTAGGATAACCAACCATTCCCTAAAATTTATTAGGCCAAAGGTGTTGACCACAAATAGAGGCCTAGGTGGAGGCTAAGCCATGTTGTTTGGTGGAGGTGATCTTAGGGGTGACACAAAATGATGAGGAGTGCAAAGCCTTTGAGGCTCAAGAATGTGATTAACAAGATTGGTATTCTCTAGGTGCTAATTTTCTTGGAAAGTTTTATTTGAATTGAAACACGACGTGTAGATTGAAGGTGTTGGTACCCAAATTTGTTCTCCTTTTTAGTCTAAGAAACCTCATAAATATGGCATGAAGCTTGAAGCTAGATAGCTCTTGATGTATGTCATTTTGTAGCCGGGGATATGATCTAACTGGCACTCATATTTTTGGAGAGATGGATAACACTTTGAAAGGATTTTGATCTAATCCTCACTATTTTAGGTTGCGCCTTTCAACCAAGATAAGAGAACCTATATTTCAACCTCTATTTTGTGAAGGTGGTGGAGATATCCTTATACTGTGTATATTCTATGGAGATGGCCTTGGGAAAACATGATCAATTTTCCATTATTCAAACTCAACAAAGTTGTCACTACTAAATGATGGAAATGCTTTCAAGACAAGGTTAAGGCTACAAGAGACATGGTATGATCCTGATTTGCTTTGTGAATTTTTGTAAATGGATTGTATTATTTTGTTGACACACAATGCAATGTAGGGGTAGTATGGGGTAGGATTAGTTATTTTGAATGAATATTTTGGTGGGATATTTTAGACAAGACTAACCAGAATTTTCCAAATTATTTGAGGACCTTTGCAAGAAATTTGT
Source organism: Taxus wallichiana var. yunnanensis (assembly GCA_018340775.1). Taxonomy (NCBI): domain Eukaryota; kingdom Viridiplantae; phylum Streptophyta; class Pinopsida; order Cupressales; family Taxaceae; genus Taxus; species Taxus wallichiana. The sequence continues at coordinate 667,047,167 of CM031235.1, forward strand.
AACACCTAAACAACAAGATGCTTCAAAGGGGTTAAGGTACTCCTTCAACAAGGATATGTGCACCAAATGAAGTCTCAAATCTACACTATTCCACACAATCTTTGACAACCTACCACAAAATATTGAAGCAGATGAACCAACAAAGTATCCAAAAATCTCTATTTTATCATGACCTAAGGTGCACCCAAAGGTTTACAAACAATCTCAGAATTCAAGGAAGGTAAAGTGATTTTAAATCTATTTATCTCTTTATCAGATGAAATCTCTTCTAAATGTGAGACTACAAATGCCACTAAACTATCAATAAGAAATGAGACCATGTATGATCAAGAGAGATTTTAGACACAAGACTGCAACAGAACAAGAAACACAAATTGAAAACATTCTGAAACATAAGTGCATGCAAATTTTGCCAAGAGATAACACAAAATAATCCAGAATGACCAAATTTATCAAAGGGAATCTTATAAGAACAGTCTCATAGCTTTTTGATGGCTTTACAAATGAAACTAACTCAACATGTTACAAATATGATGCAAAAGGAACTAGAAATGGTTCTTAGGTAGTTTCTCGAGAATGAGCTTATTTCCCGATTTTGCCCGTGAAATTCTAAGTTTCTCCAACCTTTTGCATGTCTCCAAACATGCATTACATAGATTTCAATTACATTTGATCCTTCTTTCCCAAGAAAAGAATATTCCCAAAGGTCAAGTTTGTTACAAAATTCCAACATGATTCATAGATAGGGACATTTAAACAATTTGCAAAAAGAGTTGTCAAGTGTTTCTAAAATGGTGAAACATTACAAATTCTTCATCATTATCAATTGTTGAGGCACGTTTTTCATTCTCCAAGCATGCACTCCTTTCATTTCATCATTTCATCCTTATAATTCCATCCTTATCATTCCAAAATTTGATTCTCGCAACTTTATAATTTGATATTTCACGTTTTACATGGGCCCGAGTAAAAATTTATTTCAAAAACACCTCAACTCTGAAAATTAATCCATAAAACTACTTACATTGGTCTTTGTAGGCAAAAAGACACAAATTCACCAAAGATCGATGAAAAATGATGCAAATTTCACATCTCCAAGATTCTGGAGCAAAAATGGCAGCCAAATTGAAGAATGTACAGTCCACTTGATTTGCTCTTTCTCCTTCAATCATTTCCCCCATGTGTCAAAATATGATTGGGAATGAATTCGGACTCACTTTTTGACCTTTTAACATTTTTGGAAAAATGGAAAAAATTGACTTTTTTCTCCGCCCCTCCACCCTTGAAATTTGGTGATGACACGTGGCATATGGTGGGTCCCATTAAAATTGCGCTTCAATTTTTCTCATTTCCACCTTTTTTTTTGAATTTTGGAATTTTTTTACTTTTTGTCCCACAAGCCCGCCCACCTCCGATTTCTTCCCTACCATGTGTCCACTTCTCCATCGCTGAGGATTTGTGGGTTTTTCTCATGGTTTAGCCCCTTTTTTTGCCAAGGAAAATTTTCTCATTTTTCCCCGTGGGCCCGCGCCTTCGATTTTGTCCTTGACACATCTCCCTCTATGATTCATTCGTGGACCAATGACTTCAAATTTCCACACTAAGTCTTTTTTTGTCAAAAGGGAGAAAATTCCCTTTTACCTCCGAGACCCACCAACCCGCTCTTCCCGCCACGTGTCTTCCTCTACTTCATTCGGACCCGCGGCTTAATTTTTTTCTCTAAGTCTTTTTGTAAAAAGGGAACAATTTCCCCTTTGCCCCCTGTCACCCCACACTTCTTTCTATGCCTACCACATGTCCACCCCTTGCTCCATTGCGGACATGCGGCCTCTTCTTCAAATTTTCTCCTATTTTCCAAAAAGGCAAAAATGCCTAAGTTCCCCGCCCGCCTTCCATCCCACCTTGGCATAAGAGCATGACGGGCATTCTCCTCGCTTGAGTTGAGGGGGTAATGTTGATTTTTTCCCAAAGCCAATAAATGCTAAGTTTTTCAAAGAAACATCACCGATCCTTGTCCAACCAGAAGTGGCAACGTATGAGGTGTTGTTTGAGCTTAATTTTAACAGTAAATGACACTTGTATGTTGTAATCGTAAAAAACACAAATTTGCCCGTGGCCTCTAAAATAAATTTTTTCTTCATGGGTGAAGGATTTTTTGGTCAAAACACATATGGAAGTGATTTTACACAATTTTCCACCATGGGGAAGGATTTTTAGGGAAAAAAACAAAAACACAAGAAAGCTTGAGCTCCAAAGGCCGGGAAAGATGGAAAAATGACATAGGCTTGGATTTAAAAATTTAGGAATAAAACAGAGCTTGCATGTATTTTTATTTCAAGTTTAGGAAAAATAATAAGTTTATGAGCCATTTAAAGCATTCAATCTAGATGGTGAAAGTTACTGATTTACCAAACTCGAAGAAAAACATTTTTTGAGCACGTAGAACAAAGGGGAAAGATGGGAAAATAATAGAGGATCAAAATGGGCACTCCCAGTGAGTGTCATAAGAACAATGTAGACCAAGTTCCAAAATAATCCATTGGGAAAATGGAGTCATGAGCCAAAACCACCAAAAACCAGCTAAGAACCTGACAAAAATGGTTGTCACACACCAAGGCAAACCACAAACCGACAAAACACCAAAAATAGAGTGAAAAACCAAACACTATACAATGTACAAGTGGTGCATACCTCAAATTTGGGGATTAATCCAAGAAATTCTTTAGATGCCTACCATTAACAGAAATTCAAGAAATTCCCCATCTAAATCTTTGAGAAAAAGGTCTTCTTACCAATTCCTCGATATCAATGGAGTAAGGGCCCATCCATAGTTCATCAAATTTTCCATGTTTTCCCTTATCTTCATTTCTACTATCCCATAACAAAACCAAATCTCCAATATTGAAGGCCCTAGGAGTGACCTTCTTGTCAAACAATATTTTCAACTTCTCTCTAAATCTAACATGCCTCTGGTGGGATGCTCTTCTCTCTTCATCTAGCTCCACAATCTGATTAATCCTTGCTTCATATGGATCGACCTCTTGATCCTCAAGTTGTTGAACAAACTGAAATGAAGATAATTGTAGATGTAATATTAGTTGAGCTTGAGTTCCATACACCAACTCAAATGGGCTCTTACCAGTAGCTCTCTTGGTAATGAGTCTATCATCCCAAACTGCAAATTTCAGTTGTTCACCCCATTTTCTCTTGTGCAACTCCAAGGTCCTCCTAATGATCTTCAATAAGTTCTTATTGTTGGACTCAACTTGTCCATTCCTCGGGGGTTATATTTTGAAGAATAATTCAGATTGGTCCCATAGTCCTTGCACATTGCCATCAAAGGTTTAGCTCTAAAAACATGGCATTATCAGCCACAATCTTGACTGCACTCCAAATTTGCATATGATATTATTCAGCAAAAAGTCCACACTAACTTGGTGTGTTACTTTCTTGGTGGGCATTGCCTCTACCCACTTGGTGAAGTAATATATGGCTACAGGATCCATTTATGTCCAATACTAGAAGGGTCTGAAATCTCACCAATGAAGTCCATCCCCCACTATTTAAAAGGAGCTTGATTGATATAGGCTGCAAAGGAAGGGAGCCTAAAGCTTTCATTCTTCTAGAGAAACACTGGTAGCTTTCACATTTTCTAATCAATAGCATGGTTGCATCTTTGAAGAGAGTAGGCCACCAATAACCAGCTCTCAAAACTTTGTGTGCTTTAACCCTTCCAACAAAGTTTCCTTCACAAAATTCTCCATGGAAATCAACAACTACTTTGGGAGCTTCATCTTCGTTACACACACTTCAAGAGGACGCCGTTAGGGTTCTTCCAAGCCATCCTAAAGTCGGTGATGATGTATTTTTAGAAGAAAGCTTGAGGGATCTTTTCTAATTTTTATTTAAATGATCGGGACAACAAAGGTGTTTGAGGTCAAATATTATATCCTTGTACCACTCGGAATTTACCAATTTCTCAAGAACATCTACCCTTTCTTCCTCTACCTCATTCACTTCCACATGATCTGCAAGTTTCTCTTATCCATGAGCTTAGCAAGAGCCAAAACTCTTACAAAATTTGTGGTTTGGATGTCCATATCATACTCCTGCAGCTTTGTTCACCCATCTATATATTTTACTTGAGATCTCCATGTCGATAATATGTCTTTTACCATGGTGTGGGGAACATAAGAAACAACAATTGAACTTAAGATATAAGGCCTGAAAACCTTTGTTGTTTTCACCAAAGCAAATGCTTGTTTTTCCATGATTGTATACTTTAACTCAACAACTTGTAAAGCCTTTCTAAAGAAGACAATAGGCCTCTCAGCCCCATCTTCATCCTTTTGGAGCAAAACAGATGCAATAGTATTTTCAGAAGCAAAGGAGAAGATTTGGAAAGGCTTCTTGTAATTCAGAGCTGCCAAGATAGGTGCATGTTTAAGTGCTTCTTTGATTCCTTCAAAATCCTAAATAGCAGCCTCCTCCCATTTGATAACTTGATCCTTCTTTAACATGCATGTGATAGGAAGAGTCAACTCAACAAAATTGGACACAAACCTTCTAATGAAATTGATTTTCCCAAAGAAATATTGGATGCCCTTCTTCATTCTTGGAATTGGCACCTTGCTGATTGCTTCTACTCTCTCAGGGTCAATCATGACACCATCCTTTGAAACAATATGACTGAGTATCTTGGCCTTTTTCACCCCAAAGTGACACTTATTTGGATTGAGAGAGATTCCAAATTCTCTACATCTGATCAAAGTCCTTTCCAAATGCTTTAAGTGATCTTTTTGCTCCTTGAAAACACAATCACATCATCCCGATAAACTGTGTGATGAATTCATTCATATAACCAACAAAAGCAACATCCATTACTCTTTTTGAAAGGTAGCTCCAGCACATTTTAAGACACCCCTATAAAATTGAAGGTGGAAAATACCTGGCGAATATCCCCGTAACCAGTTTCAGCGAAAGGTGAATTTGACAGTATTCAAAAACAAAATTTTCACCTGGTTTTTCATGGCTCCATCAGTGACGTGCGACAACAAGACGTCAATAACCACTCCTGACACGCGTCAATGGAACGTCAATGGTCTAGACTGACGCGCGTCACTGGCGCGACACTGGTTCGTAATGACGCACGACGCCGGCTCCCAATGACGCACGACACTGGCTCGTAATGACGCGCGACATTGTCTCCTACCGCCGCGCGCATCGCGCTCATCTCGTAATGACGCGCGACATGACGCCTCCTATGCCTCCTACTATCATCCACGCTCATCGCCCCCTAATGACGCGCGCATTTCTCCTACCGACGCGCATCGGCATCGCTCCTATTGACGCGCGCGCGCTGCGGAGACCGTTGCGCGCGCGCGCCTAAGACCTTTCGACGCGCGACATCGGCTTTATCGACGCGCGACATCGCCCCCTAATGACGCGACGCACGCGTCTCTGTCTTCTCTATCGACGCGCGCGTCACCGGCGACCCGCTGACGACGCGCAAAGGTCTTAGCTGACGCGCGACAATAGGAGGAAGTGACGCGCGTCAGTAGGGGACAGTGTCGCGCGTCACTAGGAGCCAGTGTCGCGTCAAAGGTCTTAGCTGACGCGCGACAATAGTCCTAGCTGACGCGCGTCAATAGGAGCCAGTGACGCGCGTCAGTAGGAGCAAATGACGCGCATCAATAGGGGCCAGTGACGCCCTATTTAGCTTATAAATACCCTTCTGCCGCTCATTTTCTCATTTTCATTTTCCCGTTCTTGAATTTTTACAGGTCTAAATCATTGTCAAAGACGCAATTACAACTATAATGTCGACTTCACATGCTTCCCAATTGCAAGTTCAGCAAGAAAATCAAGAGAATCCAACTCAATCGATTTCCAAGATCAACTACAGGAATCCCTTATGCCCTCACATCCATACGGCTTTAAAGATGTCTTCAGAATATCAAGATTTGATGGAAGAGTGTGAATTTACAGGGCTCGTTAATATGCCCCATTTCGAAACAGATCCGGATATTTTGAATTACCTTCTGTCATCCTACAATTCAGAGGACGGTATTTTTTATGTGACTCTGAACGATGGCCAAATGTTCCAATTCACTATCGAAGCAAATGACATCCATCGGTTTACGGGCCTTCCTTTCAGAAATTTACCAATTGTTACAACCAAGGCAACACTCCTGGAAGAAGACAAGAAATTTCTCGAATCAACGTACGGTTTCCATGTTGATTGTAAGTATAATTCGTTTTAATTCATATTTTTTATTCTGTTTTTTATTCTGATACAATTTGTTGTTATAAATTTATAGTAATTTTCACTGTTTCGCATTTGCAGCCCATGTCAATAAATCCAGGCGTGGTGTAGATACACAATCAATTGCACACCACTTTCTTGCTGCACTTATTTCATTTTTTCAAGCCAGAATTGTTTTGCAGGGTCGCCAAACAGATATACCAAATTGGGCCATTGCATACATTTGTGCCACTATCTCAAAACGAAAATTCGATTGGTGCACATATCTATCCAAAAAAATAAGAACTGACATAACAAATTCAAAACTCTCAGATAAACCTTTCATTTATTCAACAAACTATCTCCTCGGCTTCTACTATGAGGCAATTTTAAATTTAAAAGATAAACAAATTCCTACTTGCTCTGATGAGGCTTTGAAGAAATTCTCAATTCCATTTGAAGAACAACAGGTATAAACTATTTAGTTTGTAATTGTATTTCAATTTTCGACATTACAGTGCACAGTTATTAAAACTTAAATTTTAATGTTTTGCAGAGAAGATATCTTGAAGCCCTTCCCCGAAAAAAGAAGTTATCGAGAGGAAGAGGCCAACAACACGCGGAGGCTTCGGGGGACTCCCAATCTGAAATGGAAGCTCACTCCTCTCCAAACCCTCAACAGTTTGAACTCGTTAAACGCCAGAGAAGTAATACATTCTCATATATTATTTACAAATTCCAAAGTTGCATATTTATTTTTCAATTTAAATTTTAACCAAATGAATTGACAACATTTAATATTGATGAATTGCAGGGACTTTGGAACCTTCTTCCCCAACTCACTCCATACAATGCATGCATTCATATCTTCCGAATAGCCACTGAGTACAACTCCTACAAGGCCACCCGTAGCACCGAGAAAAACAACCCCTCGACAACAAGGTACAACTTTTCTATAGTACGTTTAATTTCGTAGTTTTGACTTTATGAATTGTTTTAATATTTTTCATTTTTTTCTTGTACTTTTCAGCACATGTCAGTCATGATCAAACCACAGCACCGACACCCACTCAACCATTAATTTTTAAAATGCCAACCAGAGGAACAGTGAAAAAGAACATTGGTAAACGCATGCCTTTTGCTCCGGCCCCTAGTGGGACACTAAACCTTGCCTCCTCGTTTCGAATTCCAACTCTATCACTTGGTGGCTTGCCCAGTGCAACGGGCATATCTGTTTTGAACAATATAAATTTAGATGAAGATTATTTGGGCATTGATAGCAATGACCCAACTGGTTTTTTCGATACCCGCGAGATGATTCAAGGCCAGCAGGTATACTTCAAATTTCAATTTTAATATGCTTTACAATTTTGAATTACATTCTGATTTAAATTTATTTATCTAAATCTTGATTAATTTTTTCAAAAACAGGATCAGCCCACCCAAAGGCAGAAACAAGGAGCAGTTGATCTTGGTGAAAGCCCCCATACTTCTCCAGCAAGATCGTCTGCATCAGATTCAGATAGTGAACAGTTGCCACGTTTTCCTTTGGAGAACTTAATTGGTTATGATTGTCAATCCCATGTCAGTGAGTTTATTATTCCTCATATCCAACAGCTTATAGAATGGGAGAGAAGGGCTAAAGTTCTTATCAATGAGATTATTAGTCGTTATGAAAATTATTGGCAACGGGATAGTTTATACGCTGCAGTCCAGAATCAACCTGCGAAGATGGATTCCTTACTTACCCAAGTAAGATGTGGGACTGTCACGTTTAACAACAACTATAAAGACGACATTTTAGATAAGGCACTAAACAAATTGGAAAATATTAGTGCCGAGGCCTAGGCATATTTTAACAAATGGTCCAAGGACAAGGATTTGGTATCAATCGCAAATGCCGAAAGAGATAGAGCGGTTGTAAGTACTATTACATTCAAACAATCATTCTTGTTAATTTGAAATTTTGAATTTACATTAATATTTTGAATTGACATTACTCTTTTTGTGCAGTTGAAATATGAAAATTTGAAGAGTCAGGTGAAGGTTTTGCAAGTTCACTTGGAAACAACAAAGAACAGCTTATCCGCAGCAAAAAATTTGAAGCAAAATATTGTTTTGGTTAACAAACAAAACAATACACTAAAGCGGATAATTAAAGAGCATGGTCTCGACCCTGACATATTATTCAAAGCCAAAGCAGCTGCTGATCCAAATTTGTTGTCGCATGGAGATGCAACAAATCAAGAAGAAAGAATTTTAAAAAATCTGGACAGTGCTGCAGAAGATCTTATAAGTTCAGGGGTTATTTCTGGTGTTGGGGAAAGAGGTACATCCACAGTGGAAGAAGCCATTGGGGAAGAGAGCAGAGTAGAATTGTATAAAGAAAAAGAGGGTTTTGAAAATTAGAAACTTTTATTATTGAGGAAACTTTAAATATTGAATTTGAAAACTTCTACTATTGAGTATGTACTATGGTATTTGAATTTAATTATATGGATTTATATAAAGTCTTTAATTTTAATTGCATTAGATGGTGATTATCATGAATTATATGTATGTTTCTTGTTTACTTGCACATTGTCATGAATCAGTATGTGGACGTAGATGATGAATGATGATAATTGATAATTAATGATAGATGATGATGAAAGACGATGATCAATTTAATGTGTATAATGTAAAATGTAGTGCCTAAATATCTTGTGGGACTTTAATTATCTTGAAAATTATGTTTTTGGGAAAAATAAAACTAAGATTTGAAACAGATCTTTAGGATTTCTCCTTAATAGACTTATGGTGTAGGAAAATTCTATTTTAAAGAGATTCACCTCTATATAAGTGCATAATCTCTCATTAGAGAGGTTGTTTGACATCCAAAATAGTCAAGACCATTTGTCAAAAAATAACGTTTTGCTGGAAACAATCATTGATGTGGAGGCTAGATTAGCCAATTATGAAATAGTTAAATTCCGTGCCATAAGAATTAGAGCTTGGGAAATAATCAAGACCATGGTTTAAAAGATATGGTTTTGTTATCATGGATATTGTTTTGTGTAGAGTAGATTGACAAGTTGTAAATAGTCAAGGTTATGGAGGCTAGATTAACCAAAGTTGGAATAACCATGTGATTAAAAGATAGGTCAAGCTCGATATAGAACTTTGAAGTTTAATGTAAAACATATAAGGTTGAAGAATCCTATCATTTTTTTATATTTGATAAGGGTGAAGAATAATTGTGGATTAGAACTGGGAGGCTATAAGTTGGAATAATTTTGAGTGTGTAAGAAAATATCAAGGTTGTAAACTAGATCATAGTAAACTATGTGTGTAAGTATTTATGTAGAGCCTCAAGAAGGCACACTACATTTGCAGGATAGTTTGAAGTTAATAGAATTATCAATGTTCTAGTCGGGCTTTATTACTAGAAAGGATTTTTATTAGATAAAGACTCTGTCAAGTTCCTCATGCGCATTTCATTCTTCCATTTAGATCTAATTTTTTTCTTTGGTTTAGTTTATTACATTCATGATTTCTAAAAATCCCAATATGTAGTATCAAATTAATGCTTTCTCGGTGAACAAATTCAGCATTTTGATTTAAATAGTTGTGATTAGTGTAGATTTGGGTGGTAGACTATAGGATATGGAAGATAGCATTAGAATTGAGTTTGAATAACTTCGTGTTAGAGGATGATCATTATAAGTCTAAAAATAGATCTATTTCTTCATGGAGAAATCTGAAGAAGTGATGGATCTATGACAAAGCAGGGAATTTTAGGAAGAGTGTCAGGACTTATATTTATAATAGTATAATGTATTGTTTAATAGTTTATCCCGCAGTTAAAAAAATATATCAAAGGATTTTGCACATATAAAAAATAAATTAAATATAATTCTAAGAAATCAAGAAAGAATCATCACTGGTAAGAAATTAAACATAATTGCAAATATGATAGGGTTTAGCTTACCTCTTGCGTATTAGATTGCTGTGAAATCATCAAGGGTAACGTGCTAGATCTTTGTTTTACCTGACATTGTAGATAGAGGGGTGAGTTGCCTGACATTGTCAGTCCTGAGAAGTGCCAGCAACATCTTTAAATATATAGACCAACAATATCTTTAAATAAATGATAACAAGAGCTGAAAAAATGTAAAGTAACAAACAATAAGATTATGTTGAAGAAGATACCTATTTAAAATTGAAATCATCCCCGGTAATGTGCTAGATCTTTGTCTTAAAAAATTCAACACAAAAAATGGATTAGTAGATAGATGGGTGAGTTGCCTGACATTGTCAGTCCCGAGAAGTAACAGCTTCCTCGGACGGATGTCAACCCACGTTTTCAAAAAATAAAATATTGTATTTAACTAAATGTAAATACATAGACATCTTTAATGATAACCAGAGCTGAAAAAAATGAATAGTAACAAACAATAAGATTAAGGGGAAAAAGATACCTCCTTAAAGTTGAAATCATCACTGCCACTGGTAATGAGCTATATCTGTGTTTCAAAAAAACCCAACACGAGAAATGGATTAGTAGATAGATGGGTGAATTGCCTGACATTTTTAGTATATAGACCTGTAACATCTTTAATGAAAACCAGAGCTGAAAAAATGAATAGTAATAAACAATAAGATTAAGGGGAAAAAGATACCTGCTTAAAGTTGAAATCATCACTGCCACTGGTAATGAGCTAGATCTGTGTTTTAAAAAAACCCAACACGAGAAATGGATTAGTAGATAGATGGGTGAATTGCCTGACATTTTTAGTATATAGACCTGTAACATCTTTAGGAAAACCCATGGTTAACCAAAACATGAAATGTGTATAGGAGTGTCTTTTAGTGCTTCATGCCAAATTTAATCAGATTTTGAAATGAGTATTTAAACTTATTCAAGTTTTTATAAAACTGGATCGCTTAGAAATGCAAACTAAACAACCTGTCTTCTTAGCATCCAAGAAAAAATACAGTGCCTTCTTCAGATAAATCATAGAAGTTAATTTTGTATAGGATTCACATCTTGAGATATTGTAAAATGTTTTGGGGAAAATGGATCAGTATCAAAATATGTTGTATAGGATTCACATCTTGAGATTCTCTCTTCAGGACTGCTTCTTGGAGTGGTTGAATTAAAATATGTCTCTTTTTTTTCAAATTTTTAAGGTGGTGCATATGATCATAGCTCAATAAGGTTGTTTACATATCATATTAGTTACAAGAATGAACTTGAAATCTTTGATCCTTTAGTAGATTCATCTCATCCTATGTAAGGATATTCAGGCACAAGTATGAGGTTTGAAAGATACAATAAGGGTAAAGTGATCAAAATTGTTGTGTGTAACGGAAAGTTGTTTTTACTTTCTTCTAATTATCATTGTTGAGCTGATGAAATACTTGGTTGACCCTTGCAATGAGTATCAAAGTATAAAATTCCTACTACCACCTTGTTTTGTTTTCCTTTGCTGAAGATACAATGTTCAAGTGTATGTTTGAAGACAATTTTCTTGAAGCTCCCCATTTCTATGCCTTGAATTGATAATCATGATCTTCTTGAAGTACAATTGATAAAATGAAGTGTCTCAAATATTGAAAAAAATTTTTACAGCTCAACATAAAGTTCTCTCAGTAAGCAAGGTCGATCATCTTAAAAAGGTAACATTGTGTAAATTTTGTCAAGAGTGCCTTACTGGTACCTCATCTCAAACTCAGTCTTAGCATATATCATGAAGTTTCTTTTTGAACTTATCAAACAAGACCCTATCATCATCAAGTACACACCAAACACTATTTGTTTCTTTGGTCTGGGGATAAATTTGAAGGCTTCATCTCAATTGGCTGCATTGCAAACATGAAGGGAATTTCCTCTAGTGCAAAAGAGGTGAAAACTTCGAATTCCATTAAATTTTGGATAAGAAATCAATTATTTGGTAGTCTCAGGCTTTCTCTGTGCATAAAGAGATCCATCTAGTCACTCATCACTCCTGACGCGCGTCAATGGAACGTCAATGGTCTTGACCGACGCGCGACACGCCGCTATGACGCGCACACGCACCTATCTATTGACGCGCATCATTGCTCTTTTTGACGCGCGCGCGCACGCGCTCTTTTTTGACGCGTGCGCACATCGCTCTCCACGACGCGCGTCGCGACTCTCCTATTGACGCGCCACATCGCTCTTTTTGACGCGCGCCATCGCTCTCTATCGACGCGCACGCCGCTCTCTATCGACGCGCGCACATCGATTATTGACGACGCGCCACTCCTATTGACGCGCGCGCGCCGACTCTATTGTCGCGCGTCACTGGATCTTATTGACGCGCGTCGCTTTCTCTTATTGACGCGCGTCACTGATCCAATTGACGCGCGTCAGCTAGGACTATTGTCGCGCGTCAGCTAGGACCTTTGACGCGCATCAAGTGAAGCCATTGACGCCCGATTTAGCCTATAAATACCCTTCAACCGGTCATTTTCTCGTTTTCACCTTCCAGCTCTTGAATTTTTGTAGGTCTCAATGCTTCCCAACTGCAAGTTCAGTAACAAAAATCAAGAGAATCCAATTCAATCGATGTCCCTTATGCCCTCACATCCATACTGTTTTAAAGATGTCTTCAGAATATAAAGATTTAATGGATGCGTGTGAATTTACAGGGCTCATTAATATGCCCCATTTCGAAACAGATCCGGATATTTTGAATTACTTTCTGTCATCCTACAATTCAGAGGACGGCATTTTTTATGTGACTCTGAACGATGGCCGAATTTTTCAATTCAGTATCGAAGCAAATGACATCCATCGGTTTACGGGCCTTCCGTTCAAAAATTTACCAATTGTTACAACCAAGGCAACACTCGTGGAAGAAAAGAATTTTCTCGAATCAACGTTCGGTTTCCATGTTGATTGTAAGTATAATTCGTTTTAATTCATATTTGTTATTCTATTTTTTATTCTGATACAATTTGCTGTTATAAATTTATAGTAATTTTCACTTGCTTCTCATTTGCATGTTCCCATGTCATAATAAATAAAGGCGTGGTGTCTAATATGTAGCATTTCTGAGTACATGTAATTTTTGCAATGCTAGTGTCTAAGATGAGCTTTGTAACTTTGTTTGACCTGATGAGTGCAGTGGAAAAGTTTAAACAAAAAAAAGATCTTAAGAAAACTGATGGAACCAAGAAGGGGAAATTAATTGATGTTCCCAAACTTGATGATGCAAATCAAGCAGGGGGAAGAATTCTGATCAATGTACTTTAATATTAACGGAGGGTGACTCAGCCAAGGCTCTTGCTTGTAAGTGTTTGTGCCTTGAATCAGGGAAATGTGAATACTGAATTTGGTAGTATTGTGACATGTTTCGACATCACTTTCCAATTTAATTTTTTGTTATTTTAGTTATCTTTATCCTATCAGGTGGTAGGAATATCTATTGTTGGTCAATATTATTATGGCGTGTTTCCTCTCAGAGGTAAGCTGCTCAATGTCAGGGAAGCTACCACTCACCAACAAATGGAGAATAAAGAGATAGTAAATATAAAAAAAATCCTTGGTCTACAGGAAGATAAAATATATGACAACATTAAATCTTTAAGATATGGCCATCTGATGATAATGACAGACCAGGTACATGATCTTTGTCTAGCGCTGTTTAGTTTCTGCTTAATTCTGACACATCCTTTCTAGTGAGATCCTTTTTGACTTGTCCTTTGTCTCTTAAAGGACCATGATGGTTCCCACATCAAAGGATTGCTGATCAATTTCATACACCATACCTGGCCATCACTGCTTAAAATTCCTTCATTTGTTGTGGAATTTATCACTCCTATTGTCAGGGTAAATGTTCCCCCTGTATATTTGGTTGAGTGTATTGAGACTCTTTATATTTGTTTTTAAGCCTCCAGATGTTATGTATCTCCATGTCTAATTTTGGCACATGTTGATGTAGGCAACTCACAAAAATGGAAATGTGTTATCTTTTTACACAATTCCTGAGTATGAAGCTTGGAGAGAATCATTGAGTGGATCGATAACTGGCTGGACCATATAGTACTACAAAGTAATGCTAGTTTGTTTTCTCTTTATATGTTTTCAAGTTCTGGTTTTGTTCACTTGCTGATTAGGTATCACTTGTTGCTTGGACCATACAGGGTTTTGGCACAAGTACTTCTAAAGAGGGCAAGGAGTATTTCATAGATCTGGACAAGCACAAAAAATTTTGTGTGGGTTGATGAGAAAGATGGAGATGCTTCCTCATATCAATCAGCTTATAGAATGGGACAGAAGGGCTAAGGTTCTTATCAATGAGATTATTAGTCGTTATGAAAATTATTGGCAACGGGATAGTTTATACGCTGCAGCTGATCCAAATTTGTTGTCGCATGGAGATTTCTGGTTTTGGGGAAAGAGGTACAGCCACAGTGGAAGAAGCCGTTGGGGAAGAGTGCAGAGGAGTAGAATTGGATAAAGAAAGAGAGGGTTTTGAAAACTAGAAACTTTTATTATTGAGGAAACTTTAAATATTGAATTTGAAAACTTCTACTATTGAGTATGTACTATGGTTTTTGAATTTAATTATATGGATTTATATACAATCTTTAATTTTAATTGCATTAGATGGTGATTATCATGAATTATATGTATGTTTCTTGTTTACTTGCATTGTCATGAATTGTATGTGGACGTAGATGATGAATGATGATAATTGATAATTAATGATAGATGATGATGAAAGACGATGATCAATTTAATGTGGACGTAGATTTATCATCAAGCACAGTAATTCTTCTTCTCTAGACTTTTGAACTTGTTTTAAGATAATTATTCTCTACACTTGTAACGATATGATCATAATGTCATTAGAATGGATATAGATGATAAATAAATGGAATGTGTTATAATGGATATAGATGACATTAATGATTAGAATGGATATAGATGACATTAGAACGAATAGAATTGTAATGATATGATTATGAATTATTTTAAAAAATGAAATTGTTTTAATAAATTTAAAATTAGATAAATAATTGTGTTAATAATAATTGTAGTGTCAGGACTCAGGATATGATAATGATATGGTGATGATATGATATATATGGATGATGAGGAATTTTATGTGGACTTATATTTAAAATCGTATAATGTATTGTTTATCCCGAATTTTATGTGAATTTTATGAGGAATTTTATGTGGACTTATATTTAAAAATAAATTAAATATAATTCTGAGAAATCAAGAAAGAATCATCACTGGTAAGAAATTAAACATAATTGCAAATATGCTAGGGTTTAGCTTACCTCTTGCGTATTAGATTGCTGTGAAATCATCAAGGGTAACGTGCTAGATCTTTGTTTTACATGACATTGTAGATAGAGGGGTGAGTTGCCTGACATTGTCAGTCCTGACTCCTGAGAAGTGCCAGCAACATCTTTAAATATATAGACCAACAATATCTTTAAATAAATGTAAATATATAGAATTAGACCTGTAACGTCTTTAATGATAACAAGAGCTGAAAAAATGTAAAGTAACAAACAATAAGATTATGTAACAAACAATAAGATTATGTTGAAGAAGATACCTATTTAAAATTGAAATCATCACCTAGTAATGTGCTAGATCTTTGTCTTAAAAAAATTCAACACAAAAATGGATTAGTAGATAGATGGGTGAGTTGCTCGACATTGTCACGGTCCCGAGAAGTAACAAACTTTCCTGACGGATGTCAACCCACGTTTTCAAAAAATAAAAATATTGTATTTAACTAAATGTAAATACATACACCTGTAACATCTTTAATGATAACCAGAGCTGAAAAAATGAATAGTAACAAACAATAAGATTAAGGGGAAAAAGATACCTCCTTAAAGTTGAAATCATCATTGCCACTGGTAATGAGCTAGATCTGTGTTTTAAAAAAACCCAACACGAGAAATGTATTAGTAGATAGATGGGTGAATTGCCTGACATTTTTAGTATATAGACCTGTAACATCTTTAATGATAAAGATAAAAGATAGATAAAGAAGATACCTATTTAAAGTTGAAACAATCCATTATCAATAGCTTCATCAAAGTCGATGTTGTCTTCTGTAGAATGTGACGAAGAGCCAATTACACTCTCAAGGTTGGGAATATTTGTACTTGTAGCTGTATTATTCACACCTCTTCTTTCGCAAAGGGAATTCCAGTGCGCAATTGCTCTGTCGAACGGAAAGGTTTCGATGGAGTATCGAGAAACATAACACCTCATGCAACTTTCCAGATTTTTATCCAACCTGTTTCTCAGTTTTGATTTTATAAATGACAATGCACTGAAAACCCTTTCATCCTCCACAGACCCCAAAATCATTGTTTGGCATAACTCATATAATCTGAAATATTCACTGATATCTTCTTGTAAAATAGAACTTTGATAGATTCCTCGCCACAGCCTTGTAATAGCACCACTTTCAGAAGGTTGATCTAAATTCTTATATTGGTTCCTCATTGTTGTTGCAAAATTTGTTGACTGAAACTTTAATAAATCGGCATTCAGTATACCTTTGATTTCCACACCCTTGAGCTCTGACGTCTTTGTAAATTGTTCCATTATTGTACCCATTGATTTATGGAAATGCTTACTGACAAAGTCTGCATGGCCACCTTCAGTATTCCAAAAATTAGGATTCATCACACCCATGGCTTCCAGAATTTTATCTTTACAGAAACGTTCCCTAATTTCTGATGACAAGGTTTCTAAATTTTTTAAGCTTTATTCTTGTTTCAACTATAACAGACTCAAACAAATTACGTGTCACGGGAACATCTTCTCGTTCCGATCCTGTAATATCTTGACGTTTTTGCAAAATGTGCATAGGTATTTCCCTCCCATTAACAGTGATGCAGAGGTGATCGTGGATATTAAATCTCAAAAAGGTGTTAGGATTTTTAAGATCTAATAAATCTCTCCAATTTTCAAAAACAGGTGCATCAAAACTATCATTGGAACAGTACAATATATCAAGACTTTGACATACCATTTTCCTCATCCGTATAAAATCCACAATATAGATTAATCTGCCCTGTGCATGCTTCATCAGCGTATTGATCTCCTTTAACATTGGAAGAATACCAACCAATGTAAGCAATGTCTCCAAATCAGTTAAACGGAACAACAAGTCCCTTGCCCTATCAACTTCATGATGGTATTTGTGCATGAAACCAACCAATGAAGGATACTCCTCACGAACTCTGCATGCAGGTTCATACAAAGAGATCCATCTAGTCTCCACATCCTTCAGAAGTTTTTTGCCATCTGTAATTCCAATTGCAAATTTTTGGAACTCGAGAAAATGCTTTGGGCTGCTTGACATATAGGCATGAAGTTCTCTTATAAGGTCTTCTAATTTAGCAACATTTTCATGGTTGCTTACCATTTTATACGCTAAATTCATTCTGTGAGCCATACAGTGAATTGGTAGCATATATGGGGCCACTGTTGTTTGTAATCTAACACAGAGCCCTGTTCGGTGACCCTGCATGACAGATGCACCATCTGCTCCAACGCATACCAACTTCGTAGCAATTTCATAATCAGTCATACCAGCAACATCTTTCAAATGAGAAACAACTATTTTATATAGGTTTTCGGCATTGCAGTTTTCAACCATTTTCATAACACCCAACAGATGAGGTGTCCTTATATGATTTTCTAAAGTATAGATGTGGATACATACCCATGCGGTGTTGTCGACTGCTGTCACTTCATCAATTGAAAGAGAGATAAAGTTTGCTTTTTTTACATTCTCTTTCAAATCTTCCTTCTCTATCATCGAGAGGCATTTTGCCATTTCCCATCCACTACTCTCAGACCAATGAGACTGAGGTACATTCAGCATTCCGTTAAATTGATACAAAACTTTGAAATCGAGGAAATCCGAAATCGCTCTTCCTTTTTTAAGTATTTGAAAAAGAGTAGAGAATTGTATGAATTTTGCATGTAGATTTGTTTCTTTCATCTTACCAATATGCGATGTGATCATTCCTCCCTTTTCCAACAGATGTCTGTGTTTTTTCTGCTCTGCCTCATATTCCATTGCGTATCTAACATGCATGCATTCTTTTTCAGTTTTCCACCTATGTGTTTTGATTTTCTGGCCATCCGCCCCCGTTACAGTTAAATATTGTTTTCCACAATGTTTTTCTATAGTGTCCAGCTTCAGTTGCATTTTTGTTGCTTTCCCAATTTCCACGTACATATTGTACATGTACATTCAGATGGGATTTCTTCAGAATTAGATGATTGTACAGGTTCAATAAACGGAAATTTAGCTGCCCAATCAAACTTGTATGTCCTGCCAATGGTCCACATATTCTTGTTCATTTTCAATGCTTTACTTTTTTGAGTAGAATTTTGAGCAATATCACAATCACCTGGTTTCCTCTTTCTTGGACCGGAGTTTGATTTTGATTTCTGTCTTCCATTTTGCTGAGTGTTTGTATCTGTGATATCTAGCTGCACTTCTGGTTGCACCCCAATAGGAACAATATCTTCAAGATCTGGCATATTATCGTAGGTTTCATTTGTTTGACTTTGATATTGTGCAGAATGCATGTCCACCTCAATAATACCTTCCACACAGTCAATATTCTGATTCTTTGTGGTGGCATCTATATGATTGGTATTTACAATATCTGTATCCGCAGAGTTTCCAAAATACTTGAAGAGTGATTTTTGAGATTTCTTACTTACTTTTAGGTTATTCGTATTCTTTGAGCTGGCACCTTCCATTATTTTGAAAAGAGTCCTACGTCAGCAAAAGAACCAAGTAGTGACTCTGTCCAATATGTGAGGTCTTGTCACGTGTCCACTGTTTAAGGTCACGCGTCCACTATCTTAATATACTATCGCGCGTCAACATTGCCCAAGTTGCAATACATCCTCTCCGTCGATGTCAACACTTCCTCTGTCGCGTGTCACTTCTTTGCCCAAGTCGCGCGTCAACACTTCCTCTATCGCACAAGATACTTCTGACTCTTGCGCCGCGTCAACATTACATTTGTCATGCAAATCAACAATCACAAAGCAATCAAAGATATGAATCTCTCGGTGCTTAAGGGTATGCGAGTTCAAATTTCACAATATTGGTAATTTGGTAAGCTACTTGAGGTATACTACCCGGCGAATCACCTAGGTTTTTATAGGAGATGTTTTCAAATGAAGGCAAAGCCGACCCCCAAAAAAATTTACTATATATTTTAGGTGAACAGGACACCAACCCACTCTGAATAATTCACCTTTTCAAATTTTCCTAAAATGAAATTTTCACCATATTACAAATATTCGCCGCTAAAATTATCCCTGGGCAGTCTTGATATTGTTTCAACAATTGGAGGTAGGATTGTTTTTCTTCCTTGTTTAAACTACTACCCAACCAAAATTTTCTTGGTTTTTCCTTTGTTCTCAATTCATGCTCTTCCACATCCCTTGAGGTGGATGTGTTTCTATTGATGATGCAATCAACATTGCTAAAATTTGACTCAAGATCAACAAGACCTCTAGGAATGGTGTTAGTTTTCAATTGGATAATATCTTTTCTAAACAAAGTCTCTCTTCCTTCAGTCACACACACAATTGGTTCCTAATCAATATGTTGATCTAAAAACTCACCTCGATTTTGTAGGAACCTTTGCACTTGAGCATCATCATTAAACACTTGCCAATGCTTGATGTTGTCGGGGACAACTGGCCTAGTTAACACTTCAACATTGTACTCACAATAAGGTGAAATGGTGCAATCTCTAAATCTTGACCCCATCACTGCCAACTTGTCAACATCAGCATTGAAACTTCTATCATGGTGCACAATATTGAAGGAATCAAACATCTCAATTAGATCCCAAACTACATGCTTATACTTTATTTCATCCACTAATTTTTATAGCATACAATTTTCTTTTTTTTGACAACTAGCTTTGAATCTCCCTTTGCAATGATTTCCTTGACACCATAATTCCATGCAATTATCAAACCCAACAACAAGGATTCATACTCAACAATGTTGTTAGTACATTCAAAATCAAGCTTGAAGGAAAAACAAATTCTTCCAAGCTAGGAGAAATCAGAATTATACCAGCACCATTTCCAAATTTGAAGCAAGCTCCATCAAATAGAAGGTCCAAGGAGAACTTACTTGTTCAAGGAACTTTGACTAATCCATCTTCTACTACTTGTGTCTCTCCAAGATCTTCTACTACTAGTGGTGTTTTACAAGATTTTTCAATAATGATTTATATTTCTACTCGAGGAGTCTTCTTTTTAAAATACTCTTCTTCTTATGCTCAGGATCCTAAGAAACTCAATGATTGGAACACTCACTTTGATTTGGTTCAATACTTGGGCTATTTCATAGGGAACACTCTTTGGAAAAATAGCATTGGAAGGGAGATAAGAAGATTCATCACATGGCATGGGATTCTTGATAGCTTGGGCATGAGGAGGATTGCAATTTTTTCTTGGGACAACAAAGCTTTTGGCAAGTGCTTCTCTTCTAGGAGATTCTTTGGGAATGCTTGTGAGAAAGGGTGTTTTAGGTTTGACTTGAGGCCCAACTCCCTTAACAACTTTGCTTCTAGTGTTATAGTCTTTCTCTTGAGCTACAACAACATTCATCAACAATTGTCTATCTTCCTCCAAAGGAATACCACCATCATACTTCTTAATCATCAAATCTCTTAAGTATTTAAAGTCATTGTTAGGAATTTCAAAATCTTGCACTACATCAACTTCAAGAGTATGAGGGGGAAGAAATACTTGTACCCGTTTTATGTAATCCCAAAAAGTTACAACTGTCCTTGCACTTATCACTTCAATAGATTTTTCTCCTCCTTATGGACTTGAAGAACAACCCATCATGCAGATATCATCATCGCACCATCATCATTATTATCTTCACCATATTTCTAGTCCACTTCACATGGAGGATGGGGTAAAAACACATATCACACCAATCAATATCAGAAACTTCCTCAATGTGAGAAAACCCTAGCAGTTAGGGGATTAGGTAACATTCTTCCTTCACGTGCTTGAGGATGTCTATTTATAGACCCCATGGGTCCTTTTCCTCTATCATCTTCCCTTTGATCACCTATAGGATGATTGGAAAATCTATCATGGTTTTGTGCTCTTGGCTGACCTTGTGAATTTTTCCCAATTCCTTTCTCAGCTCTTGCCAACTTATATGATATTTTTTTGACAGCCCCCAAAAGTTTTCACAACCTCCTAAATCAGCACCCTTGCTAGCTTGAGGTTTTTCGGGGTTTATCAAATTTACACCATCTCTCTTGAGAGGTTTCCCAATTTCTTTGATAGTGTTTTCAATTTGAAGTGCCATGGTGAAAGCTTGTCTTAGATTGGTAGGGTTCTTGTCTCAGATTGGTAGGGTTCTTGTCTCTTAGGTAATAGGCTGCCTTTTTATCAAATACATCTACATATTTGATTAAACAATACTCATCACAAGGCCTCAAACTAACAGAAGCCTTCTCAAAGTTCTATTAAACCTTGAGTTAAAGTCATGGACTAATTCATTGGAGTTCTTATTGATATTCTCAAACTCCAACAAGAGAAATCTAGGATTAGTCTTGTCACCATATTGTAACTTAAATGCATTCTTCATCTCACTCCAAGAATCAATTGAATTATGAGGAAGAGCCTTATACCAATCCCTAGTATCCTCTTCTAGTGTATGAATGAATAATTTAATATACACATCTTCAAACTCTATCTCAAAATCTTCTATCATGTTAACAAAAAGTTTGAGATGCTTTGATCACCAAGTATTGCATTTTTACCTTGGAATTTTGGCAATCTATTTCTGACATCTTGTGGGACAACATTTGGGTAACCATCCATTCCTCTAAAGTCTATAAGACCAAAGGGGTTAACAAAAATGAAGGTCTAGGCTGAGCCATATTGTTTGGTGGAGGTGATCTTGGGGGTGATACAAGCGCCGATGAGGAGTGCAAGGTCTTTGGGGCTCAAGAATGTGATTCACAAGATTGGTATTCTCTAAGTGCTGATTTTCTTAGAAATTTTTATTTGAATTGAAACACAAAGGTGTAAATTAGAGAAGGAACTTACCCGGTATAGCATAAGGACCTTCACTAGCTGAGGCAAACAAGTTTATGAGAGGATTTCTTGAATCAGAATCACTTGAAGAAGAGTGATAATCCTCTACCAAAGGTTGATCTCTCTCACCAATGGATATATCTTTTCCTGATGTCTAACCTTTAACAACCTTCCAAACTCTTCTCCCTTCTAACTCGAGTTTCTTGAATCTGAAAACAACTTCTTAGCAGAGTCTCTAATGAAGAGAGATCTTCTTCCTTTCGGTTTACAGAGATTAGCAACACCAAAGTAAATGACAGAAAGGTTAAGACACTGGTACTTATCAAGATCAAAACAACATGGAGTCGCCACTAAGGAATTTCACCCTAGTTGTGTAAATGCACTAAAATACTCTATCAAATATCTATCAGCACTGAAAATCTTGCCAAAATTTATAGATCAGACCTTCCTTTCTTTGAATTTATCAATCAAAAATGCAAATGAAGTGTAACTACTACTAGAAACTGATAAAATTTACAAAGAACTTATATCTTCACTCAATCCTTACAAATTTGATCAGAAAATGATACTCATATTTGTAATTGCACATAAATCATAGAAGAAGTATTACCAGGGATCTGAAATACTGAAATACTAAATAATGTCCCTAAAATGGTGCCAGAAAGTGTTGTTGACAGGATAAATAGACATGGACTGGCAAATCAATCTCAAAGAATGCAAATTATTTCCAAGAATTCAAAATGGTCCCCAGTAGTGGTGCCGAAAGTGTTGTTGATGGGATAAATAGACATGGACTAGAAAATGAATCAGCAAATCAATCTCAACAATGTAAATTATTTCCCATGATTTCAAAATAGTCCTCGGTAGCGGCACCGAGAAAGTGTTGGTGCCCATATTTGTTCTCCTTTTCATTCCGAGTAGCCTCAAAATATGGCATGAAGCTTGAAGGTAGATAGATCTTGATGTATGTTGTTTTGTAGCTAGGGATATGATCTAACTGGCACTTAGATTTGTGGAGAGATGGATAACACTTTGAAAGGATTTTGATCTAATCCTCACTATTTTAGGTTGTTCCTTTCAACCAAGGTAAGAGAGCCTATATTGCAGCCTCTCGTTTTGTGAAGACGGTGGAGATATCCTTATGTCAGGCATATTCTATGGATATGGCCTTGGGAAAACATGATCAATTTTCCATTATTCAAACTTTATAGAGTTGTCACTAATAAATGATGGAAATGCTATCAAGACAAGTGCCGAGGCTGCTAGATACATGGTATGATCCTGATTTGCTTTGTGCATTTTTGTAAATGGATTGTATTCTTTTGTTGACACACAATGCAATGTAGGGGTAGTATGGGGTAGGATTAGTTATTTTGAATGAATTTTTGGTGGGATATTTTAACAAGAATAACCATAATTTGCCAAATTCTTTGAGGACCTTTGCAAGAAATTTATAACACCTAAACAACAAGATGCTTCAAAGGGGTTATGGTACTCCTTCAACTAGGATATGTGCACCAAATGGAGGCCCGAGATATGCACTCTTCCACACAATATTTGACAACCTGCCACAAGAGCTTGAAGTAGATGAACCAACAAAGTATCCAAAATCTCTATTTTATCATGACCTAAGGTGCACCCAAAGGTTTCCAAACAATCTCTAATTCAAGGAAGGTAAAGTGATTTTAAATCTATTTATCTTTTTATCGATGAAATCTCTTCTGAATGTGATACTTCAAATGCCACTAAACTATCAACAAGAAATGATACCATGTATGATCAAGAGAGATTTTAGACACAAGACTGCAAATAGAACAAGAAACAGAAATTGAAAACATTCTAAAACATAAGTGCATGAAAATTTTGCCAAGAGATAACACAAAATAATCCAGAATGACCAAATTTATCAATAGGGGAATGTTATAAGAACAATATCATAGATTTTTGATGGCTTTACAACTGAAAACAACTCAACATGATACAAATATGATGCAAAAGGAACTAGAAATGGTTCTCGTGCGCTTTCTCGAGAGAATGAGCTTCTTTCCCGATTTTTCCCGTGAAATTCTAAGTTTCTCCAACCTTTTGCATGTCTCAAAACATGCATTATATAGATTTCAATTAAATTTGATCCTTCTTTCCCAAGAAAAGAATATTCCCAAAGATCAACCTTGTTATAAAATTCGAACATGATTCTCGATAGGGACATTTAACAAATTTGTAACAAGAGTTATCAGGTGTTTCTAAAATGGTGAATCATTACAAATCCTTCATCATTATCCATTGTGGAGGAACGTTTTTCATTCTCTAAGCATATAGACCCCTTTCATTTCATCATTTCATCCTTATCATTCCAAAATTTGATTCTGCAACTTTATAATTTGATATTTCACATTTTACACGGGCCTGAGTAAAAATTTATTTCAAAAACACCTCAAATCTACAAATTAATCCCTAAAACCACTTGCATTGGTCTTTGTAGGCACAAAAACATGAATTCACCAAATATTCAATGAAAAATGATGCAAAATTCACATCTCCAAGCTTCCTGGAGCAAAAATGGTGGCCAAATTGAAGAATGTACAGTTACCATTGATTTTCTCTTTCTCCTTCAATCTGGGCCCTCCACGTGTCAAAATATGATTGGGAATGAATTCGGGCTCACTTTTTGACCTTTTAACATTTTTGGAAAAATGGAAAAAATGACTTTTTTCTCCGCCCCTCTTCCCTTGAAATTTGGTGATGACACGTGGCATATGGTGGGTCCCATTGAAATCACGCTTCAATTTTGCTCATTTCCACCTTTTTGAATTTTGGAATTTTTATCCTTTTTCCCCGTGGGCCCACACTCTAATTTCTTCCCCGCCATGTGTCCACTTCTCCATCACCGAGGATCCGTAGGCTTTATTCACATTTTAGCCCTTTTTTCGCCAAGGGAAATTTTTCTCATTTTTCCCAGCGGAGCCGACGCCTCGATTTTGCCTTGACACGTGTCCCCTTGTGATTCATTCGTGGGCCAGCGCATCAAATTTCCACCCTAAGTCTTTTTTTTCAAAAGGGAGAAAATTCCCTTTTACCTTTGCTGAACCATCGACCTGCTCTTCCCGCCACGTGTCTTCCTCTGCTTCATTTGGACCCACGGCTTAATTTTTTACTCTAAGTCTTTTTGTAAAAGGGAACAATTTCCCCTTTACCCCCGCTAGCATGCACTTCCTTCTATGCCCACCACGTTTCCACCCCTTGCTCCATTACGGACTCGCAGCCTCTTCTTAAACTTTTCTCCCTTTTCACGAAAAAGGCATAAAATGCCTAAGTTCCCCGCCCGCCTTCCATCCCGCCTTGGCATAAGAGCATGACACGTGTTCTCCCGTGGAGTTACGGGGTAATGTTGAATTTTTCTGAAGCCAAAAATGCTAAGTTTTTTAAGAAATCCTGTGATCCTTCTTCAACCGTAAGTGGCCATGTATGAGGCGTCATTTGAGCTTAATTTTAATGGGTAAATGACACCCGCATTTCTGATCAAAAAACATAGAATTTTCCCGTGACCTCCAAAATCAATTTTTTCTTCATGGGTGAAGGAGTTTTTGGTCAAAAAACATATGGGAAGTGATTTTAAACAATTTTCGACCATGGGGAAGGATTTTGAGGGAAAATAAGAAAAAAATGAGCAACCTTGAGCTCTAAAGGCTGGGAAAGATGGAAAAAATGACAGAGGCCCGTGGATTTGGAAATTTAGGGCATAAAACAAAGCCTGCATGTATTTTTCTTTCAAGTTGGGGAAAAATAATAAGTTTATGAGTCATTTAAAGCATTCAATCTAGATGGTGAAAGTTACAGACCACCAAACTCGAAGAAAAACATTTTTAAGCACGTAGAACAAAGGGGAAAGATGGGAAAATAATAGAGGATCAAAATGGGCACCAACAAGGAACTTACCATGTACAGTGAAGGACCTTCACTAGTTGAAATAAACAAATTTTTGAGAAGATTGCTTGAGTCAAAATCATTGGAAGAAGAGTGATAATCCTCTTTTAAAGGTTGATCTCTCTCACTAATGGATATACCTTTTCTTGATGTCTGTCCTTCAATAACCTTCCAAACTTTTCTCTCCTCTAAAACTGTCTTTCCAAATTCTTGAAATAACTTTCTACTTGGGTCCCTCCTGAAAGAGAGATCTTCTTCCTTCCAGGTTTGCAATTTATATGACACACTTCACTTAATGTATGATAAGGTACTAGTATTTATCAAAATATAACAACCAAGATTTTCCACTAAGGACTTTCACCCTAGTTTGTGCAAATGCACTATGAAGATCTATCAAATGACTGTAAATATCAACACTATGCAAAGCTTTAATAGATCTGATCTTCTTTCATTCAATGTTTTAACTATGGTGCAGAGTTTGAAACAAAAAATTGGAGACACTTGAAAATATTAAACTCAAAACTATACTCTCCATTCAAGTCTTATAAATTTGATCGAAACTAATGCTCAGTAATTTAGTTGCACATAAAATATGTGAGAAGTATTACCAAGGATTTTGAAAAATTGAAATACTGAAAAATGTCCCCAACAACGATGCTTTAGAAGTGTGTTGACAAGCTCAAAAGAATATGAACTAGAAGTAGATTAACAAATTAGTATGGATATTGCATTCTTCATCCCCAGCAATGGTGCCATTTGGGTGTTGGTACCCAGATTTAATCTCCTTCACAACTTGAGCTGCATCATGGATTTTACAAAACACTCAGAGGTAGGTAAATGGTTTATATGTCATTTTGTAGCCGGGGAAGCAATTTATCTAACTTATTAGCATTCAGGCTTTGAAGAAGTGGGTAGCACCTTGAAAGGATTTGATCTTATCCTCACTATTTTAGGTTGTGCCTCTCAACCAAGGTAAGAGAACCTGTATTGTAGCCTTTGTTTTATGAAGGGGGTGAAGATATCCTTGTATTATGCAGATTGTATGGAGATGGCCTTGAGAAAACATGATCAATTTCCCATTATTCAAACTCAACAGAGCTATCACTACTAAATGATGGAAATTATTTCAAGACAAGGCTAAAGCTACTTGAGACATGGTGTGATCCTAACTCGCTTTTTACACTTTCATAAATGGATTATATTCTCTTGTTGACACACAATGCAACACAGGGGTAGTATAGGTGGGATTAGGTGATTTAAATGAATTTTGGGGTGGGAGATTTTTAGACAAGACTAACTAGAATTTGCCAACTTCTTTGAGGACCTTTGCAAAACTTGAAAAACAAAACCCAAACAACAGAATGCTTCAAAGAGGTTAAGGTATTCCTTCAACTAGGATATGTGCACCAAATGGAAGCCCAGATCTGCACTCTTCCACACAATCTCTGATGGTCTATCACAAAAGCTTGAGTTAGATGAATCAGTTAAGCATTTAGAAATTTCTATTTTATCATACCTAAGGTGCACCCATAGGTTTACAAACAATCTTTGTATCAAGGAAGGAAGAGTGAATTTAAATTTGTTTATCCCTTCATCAGATGAAAGCTCTTCTGATCTTGGGATTGCAAATACCACTAAGCTATCACAAGAATGAGACCTGCATGATGAAAGAAACTCTAAACACTAGATTGCAATAGGAGAAAGAAACACAAATTGAAAGCATTCTGAAATATAAGTGTATGCAAATTTTTCCTAGAGACAACACAAAATAATCCAGAAATGACCAAAATTATCAAGTAGGGAATGTTACAAGAACAATCTCAGAGCTTGTTAGTGGCTATACATCTGCAACCAACCTAACATGATACAAATTTGATGCAAAAAAGGAATTAAAATGGTTCTCAGGTGGTTTCTCAGAGAATGGGATTCTTCCCAGATTTTCCTATGAAAATTCTAAGTTTCTCTAACCATTTGCATGAAAAATTCATGCAATATATAACTTTCACTCACTCACTCACTTTTCCCCTCAAATATTCCCTCCAAAAGTGGAATATTCAAAGCACCTTTGCTTTGTAATATTTCTGGAAAATGACATTTAACAAACTCGCAAAAATTTGTCAATTGTTCTTCAAAAGATGAATCATTACAAAACTTTCATCATTCTTCAAAGTGGAAGCACGTTTTTCATTTCCCATGCATGTAGATCCCTTTCATTTCATCATTTCAAATTTTCCCTTCCCAATTTTTACTCTGCAACTTTGGATCTGGTAATTCATGTTTTTCACAAACTAGAGTAAAAATTTATTTGAAAAATGCCTTTGATTTACAAATTATACCCCAAATTGATTAATCTGACCTCGTAGAGCCAAAACAACATGAATTGGAAAAAAATTCAATGAAGATTGATGCAAAAACACATCTCCAAACTTCCTGGAGCTCAAATGGTGGCCAAACTAGTGAAATGCATAGCTACCATCGATCTGTTCTTATCTTTAAATTTGATCCCTCCACGTGGCAGATCCAGGAAAAATAAGCCTCGGGACACTTTTGACCTTTTTACAACTTTTTGAAAATTTGCAAAATTTCTTGATTTCCTCCACCACTCTGCCTTTGCAATTTGGGTTTGACACATGGCACAATATGAATGGATACGGAGTCATGGCTCAATTTTACACATTTTTCATCCTTTTAGACAGGAAATGTTTTTAATTTTCCTCCACAGCCTCCGCCTCTTGCAAGACACATGTCCTCATATGATTGGCTGAGGGGCAGTGATCTCATTTCATATTTTAGTCATATTTCACAAAATAAAATTTTAATATTTCTTCCGCCAGCCCACACCTCTCGCTATTGACTTCTCAAATGAATTTTGACTTTTTACCCTTGAACTCATGGGTTAGTTTGATACTTTGAGTCATTTGAATACAAGAGGAAAAATTTCCAAGTTACCCTTGATGGTCCGCCTCCCCCTCTTTGACTTTTCAAACTGCCATGTGTCACCATGGCGCACCTTGAGGTGGTCCCAAAAATTTGATACCTTGAACAAGCGTGGCTCACCATGTGTCCTGTTCTAGCAAGATTTGTCTGAATGCTTGAAGCTCAGCGGAAGGCACCACGTGTCATACTCTAAGGTAGTATCCTTTTGGTTGTTGAAAATTCTAAGTAAAATGCAAAGCAAGCGAAGGCCTCCACGTGTCATCTTGGTGCTTCTTTAAGATGGTGCCCAAAGTGGAGACCCTGAATGAGCATGAGCTCACCACGTGTCCTGTTCTACCAAACTACTCCAACTACATAAAAAAATTGTCCAAGTCTGGGCCAAGTAGTGGAAGCCTCCACGTGTCCTCCCAATCTCTACTCCAAGGCCAAACCAAAAAGTAAATCTTCAAATGAGAACCATTCACCTACATGGACAGATTTACGAGTTGATGTTATTTATATAATTTTTGAAGTGTTTAATTGAGACGTGTCCAACCAAAAGGTGCCACATCCCCTGTAGATGTAAGGATGCAAATTTGACCAGAGAAACACCCGTCAAACCGTAAAATATAGAAAATGACCATTTGAGCCTGGAAATGAAATTTCCTTCAAGGACAAAGAGTTTAGAAAGTTACAAGGCTCAAATACATTCCTCAGGGACATATCAACTCATTCTTCTTCAAGTATTTAAGGTAGAAATGACAAGAACAACAAATTCGATTGTGGCAATAGAGGGAATGGGAAAATGTAAGTTTTGAAAGGACAGAGCACGGGGGACTCAAAATACAGACCTTTCCAAAGGAAAAAAGAAACTAGGAGACAAATATGGACCCATACATGATCTTTGACCTAGGGGCAGACTAAAAATGGCAATAAAGACCAGCCAAGCACAACATGGGGAAGGATAAAATGACAAAGGCCGTAAATCAATAAATTTTCAAGGGCACAAATGGGGCGAGACAATTTTGAGCACCAACACGGACCACGTTGATGGTGATGAAGTGACTTTAAGATATTTAAACGCTTTTATAGAGCTGCATCTTACTTATCATGAGATATACCTTTCCTTAATTTTACGTTCCTCTTCCTATTTTGGGAATCCCATGATCAAATCCTCCCCAGGAAAAGATATTGAAATTTATGAGGTAGAAGAAGAAGGGGATTTAGAGTTACCTCCGGCCCCACCTGAGTTTGAGGAAGGAAACACCTCCTTAATTGAGGGAATGATCGATATAAATATTGGAATAGAGGAGGAACCAAAAATCTTAAAGTTGGGATCCTCCTTAACTCCAAAGGAGGTGGAAATACATACCCAAATCCTCAAGGAACACCAAAATCCTTCGCATTTAGTTACAAAGAAATGACAAGAATTGCACCACATATTGCAGTGCACAATATCGTCACCAAACCAAATGCAAAGCCGATTAAGAAAAATTTGAGGCCCATGAAGCCAAAAGTGGCCCTCATGGTGAAAGAAGAAGTAATGAAACTTCTCTAGGTAGGATTCATCAAGCCAGTTGATTATTCACAATGGGTATCTAATATCATCCCGTTCTCAAAAAGGATGGAAAGATCCGTATTTGCATAGAATTTTGGTACATTAACAAGGATTTCCCCAAAGATGATTTCCCATTATCATCCATTGATGTTATTATTGATGTAACAGCTATATTTGAGTTGTTTTCTCTCACGATGGGTTTTCTACGTACAATCAAATCAAAATATCTGAGGAGGATCAAGCCAAGACTACGTTTATAACTCCTTGGGGACCTACTATTGTCTTTGTTATGCCATTCGGTCTTAAGAATGTTGGTGCTACGTACCACAAAAAGCAATGACATATATATTCCACTACCTTATTCATAAGATTATGGAATCCTATGTGGATGACCTTCTAGCTAAGGTCAGGAAGTGTTGTGACCACCTAGAAGTTCTTCATGACATCCTTTCTCACTTAATCGAGTAAGGTGTCACGGTGAATGCAAAGAAATATGTATTTAGTGTAACGGAGGTAAGATTCTCGGGTTACATTATATCTTCACAAGGAATTGATGTTGACCCTGCCAAAATCTGGGTTGTGCTAGAAATGGTTCCACCATCAGACGAATCAGGTATCAAATATTTTCTTGGGAAACTCGGTGCCATCCGAAGGTTCATCCTTGAATTAACCTTTTCTATTCATCCAATAAACAATTTGTTGAAAAAGGATTGTTGCATTAATTAGACAAGAATAATGTAAAAGGCCTTTGAAGTAGTTAAATGATTCTATTTATCCCTCCCACGCTAATGCCACCTAGATCAGATAGACCTTTGATCTTTTATTCACGAGCTATGAATTTTTTGCTAGCCTATATGTTGGCTTAAGAGGATGACGATAAATGAGAGCGTGTAATTTATTTCATTATTTGAATGTTTCTTGATTATGAGACATGTTACACCTAGGAAGATAAAGAATTCCTTGTCATAGTCTTTGTAAAGATCTTAAGGCATTATATGCTGAATAAAGAAACGAGGGTTATTGTTAAGTCAGATCACTTGTAGACATTCCTCACACAAGGATCCTTGTCTAAGAAGGTCGGGCGTTTCATAACCCTAATGGGTGAGTTTGAACTAACATTTGTAAATCGAAATCCATCAAGGGACAAATCATTATGGACTGGTTGGATGATAATCCGTTAGATGGAGGTGATCTGGTAGATCTATACTTCCCCGATGAGTGTGTGTACTTTGTTGAGACTAGGTCCCCATTTCTACGTGTCCATGGTATACTGAGATCATTAAATTTATAGTGGACCATACGTTTCCAGAAGGGGAACATCTCAATAAAGAAGGAGGTTATGTTTCATTGCCACTAATTATGTTATTGTAGAGTAGGTGCTCTATTACGTGATTTTCATGGAATGTTTTTAAGATGTGTTGACACCGAAGAATACGAAAATATTCTTTATGAGTCACATAGTGGAGTATGTGGAGGTCACTTCGGTGGCCACGCCACTGCTTGAAAGATACATCGAGATGGGATATTTCGACCTACTCTAGAACATGACGTATTATATTTTATGCACAAATTCCACAAATGCCAAGAGTTCTCCCACAAGATCCACATACTAGCAAAATATTTGCAACCAATCTCAACCCCATGGCCCTTTTCCATGTGGGGCTTGGATTTTATAGGGAAATTATCTCCTTGTCAATGGATGGCCATAATTTCATAATCACGGCCACAAAATACTTTACCAAGTGGGTAGAAAACATGCCTCTTACCACTGTACTTCGAGTCTGTGATCTCCAAGTTCATCTTAAACCAGATCATTTGTAGGTATGGTGTCCCACAAGTCATTATCTCAAATAATGGCACGTCTTTTAAAAATAATAAGGTGTGTGAATTATGTGCAAAGTTCAAGATAAGTCATCACATGAATTCTCTTTATTATCCTTAGGCCAATGGATAGGCTGAGGCTATGAATAAAACATTAAAGTCCATCCTCCTTAAGACCATTAAGGAGAACAAATGAGATTGACACTTAAAGATTTTTCCGGCCTTGTGGGCCTATCGAACATCAATTAGAACACCAATGGGGGCAACCCCATTTTATTTAGTGTTTGGTGTTGAGGTGGTTCTTCCACTTGAATTTGAAATACCTAGTCTTCATATTTCACTACACGGGATCCTGGGAGAAGAGGGTTATCGAGAAGCACGACTCTCTCAATTAGAAAGTCTCAATGAGGCTAGACTTAATGTTGAACAATGACACAATGTTTATGCTAACCGAATGGCTTGGTAATAAAATAATAAGGTTTACGAACATGAAATATACAAGGGAGATTTGGTATTAAGACTTGACAAAACCAGGATAGATAAGAAAAGTGGCGAGGGAAGTAAATTCAGACCTAGGTGGTTGGGTCCATATCGAGTAGTAGAAGACTACAAAAATGGGGCATTTCACCTGTGTATGCTAAAGGGTGAGGATTTTAATGAATCTGGGAACTCTCTTCACCTAAAGAGGTATTATGCATGATCCATTAGCATTTTTCATATGTACATTACTGCATCTCGTCGCATCGTAATTTCATCCACTGCTCATTTTGTAAAATTTGTGATCAAGGAACTTATTCTTATAAAAATTCCTAAAACTTCTGAAAACATTGGAAAACATTCAAATCATATCTCTTCAAACCTTCATAGTATCATCAATTATTTCTGAATCATTTCATCTGTTCAAGCAGGATAAGAAATTTGTGGATCGTGATCACACCAAGGCCTACATCCCTCTAGTCCATAGTCTTAGCCCATAGTCTGCTTTCTAGAAGCTTCATGGTGTCACATCTATCCCATAAAAATATCTTTGGAAATAGGAACATTCTAAACATTTTTCCCAAATAAGTAAGTCAAATGCAAATCCATAGAAATTTTTTATTTTACACATTTCTTTTCCCTACCAACCTTCGGTGTTGAGCCTGCATCTCTTACTAGTGATGTAGGGTTAGGAAAGGAGAGAAATTCCCTTACTCACCTATTCCTTGTCTATGGTGATGAGCCCATGCTTCCTCTTGGTAGCATGGGGCAAGGAGTAGGGGTCTTTTGAAAATCGTGAAAGTTACAAATAATTCACTCAAATATTATGAATTCATAAGTCAAAATCAAAGTGAGTTAGATTTCCAACAGTCCAAAAGAGTTTGTCAACCAAGTAGCCATCTATGGATCTAAGTCTAGATAAAATGGAAAGTAAATCACATTCTAAGATATGAAGTAACTTGAGTAGGGTGAGGTTGTAGTGTCTCAATTTGGTCCTGTCAAACCATTGTCTTTCCCTCATCATTACCATTCAACAATTTTTCATAACTTGTGCCCTTTCTTGGCTCTTGGTGTTGAGCCCTCACATCCTACTAGTTACATGGGGTCAGGAGTGGGGAAAGTACATATTCTTATCATATCATTGTATCACCACATTTTTCCAAGACAATATGAAGTATCAAAGATTTCTTAAAGAAAATAAAGTTCAGCATCACATTGTGTTCACATTATCATATATCAGCATTATGAAATACAAAAGATATCATTCTGTTATCATTTCACATCCACTGCATACATTCTGAAAAGTATAGGAAAATGGAAATTCTAAACATCTAGAGTACACATGAGAGATAAACCAAAAGAAATTCAACTCAGATACAATGGAATACAAAACCAAAAATAAGATTCTGTATATATCATGGTGAATCAATTTTGTATACAATGTCACCATCGACTAGGCATGGTCAAAATGCTTGCAATGATCCTAAAATATACACAAAAATCGTATAAATGCTCGAAAAATGTCATCAAAGCAATAAAATGGCCCCATGGCCTATCTATCCTCGTGTGATCCTCGCGGATGGTGACCGTCCATGTCTAGGGATCCTACTATGGCTATGACGATGCTTTGGGAGTGAATTGAATAATGTGAGTGCTCATGGTGGAATTTGCTTCCCGTGTGGCCTTACTGCGAGAATAGCTCCATCTCATCAAGCACTTAGTAGTCTCATATCCATCCACCTAGGTACAAAGGGAAGTCACTATCTCCGCTACCCTCCATATAGGGAAAAACATGTCAGTGTGTCTACCAAAGGTGGCTAATGGCTGGCCCAAGTCAACAGTCACTTTCAGTTGGGTCTTTGTAGTCATTTTTGCACCCACCAAGAACAAGGGAACCTCATGCACATCGGCCTATCACCCAACGGGTGTTGGGTGCTCACCCGAGGCACGCGAGAGGGAGTCAAGTCTCTCTTTTATGTGAGTCTAGTGGAAGGCATAGTTCATGATTCTAACTTAGTGATTTAATAGACATGAAGAAGCTATAGAGCTCAGGACGGCTTCTACACTCCTTCAGTCATAATAGAAACAAAGCGCGTAACAAAAATAACAAAACCAAGAAGTTGTAAATCCACAAATATACTTAACCATTCAAGTAAGGTCCATGATTATACAAGATCAAAAGTAGAGTAAAAACATACAGATAGTACAGAAAGAGATCTTAATGTAAACATGATGGTAACCTTATCATATTCATTCATAGTCTTGCTACAAAGTATCACAAAGAGGCAGACCATAGTCATGCACCATATCTGGATCCATACATGTATTCTCACAAAATAAAATTTACATTCCCCATTTTCCCATTACATCCTTACTAGAATCCTTTACCCATTTTCATCCCATAGTTCTCACAAGTAATTCTGCAAAGCTCCACTACCTTACTTCTCTTCCTACTCTTTGCCAAGGGCACACATATAAATAGGCATCTGAGCTCTAACAAACTCCTCTCCAGCCTCGATCTGATCCCCAACTATCAAGGTGTGGGTCACCCCGGGTGCATGCCACTCCATGTCATGATTATCTTTTTGGATCTTCCTATCACAAGGTATATTCCTTCCAGACACCCTATCGCCAGGCTGGAACCTTATCCAAATGGAAAAAGTTCTTCATGTGTCCTACCCAAAAGGCCAAAAATAGCTAAGTCCCGAATTGTTCTTCACATGGCGCATGCACCCTGGGTTCTCCAAGAAGCCTTTTGAATACTTGCCCTGTGTGCCTTAACTTGTGTGCTTCCTCCAGCCATGTGCGCCTATGTGCCCTTAAGATTTGGAAGCTATAATAGGGGCCCAACATTACCCCACACTTCACCTATTCTCCACCCTCGGAACCTTCTCAAAGAATGCAGTACAAAAAGAATGCAAGGCCTTGCCTTGGAAAAGAATGGGGGAAAGAATAAAGAAATGGGGAGAGAAAGAATAGGGGAAATTTTCCTAAAGAAGAAGAAGGGGAAAATTTTGTTGTAGGTCGGCCTCCAGTGTACTCCAAGTGTTGACTTCCTCCTGCACTTTAGTGTAGATGTCACCAACCAAGGTGCTCACCTCATCGAAGGTTAACCCTTCCCCTTGTGTGGTAATGGTTTCCACCATAGTCTCCAGTTCCTTAGCGTGATCTTCCAGGGCATCCATCTTCCTCGTGATGACCTTGTAGAGCTCTTTTAGCTAGGTTTTGATTGAGACTCACCGGTTCTCAATGGCTTCAGATTTCTTTTCCACTTCGGATATGATCCTTTCTCACTCGGCTCTATTGCCCTTATTATTTTCTCTGAACTCCTTTAGCTTAGCCTCATCACTAGCAAGCCGTGTGCTTGTCACTTTGTCTTGATCCAGTGCAAAGGGTCGTAGGTGACCCCCAGTGGTTTTTATAGCTATTCTTACATCAGAAAGCACCTTGTTGTATTTGGCCATGAGCGCGATGACCTTCAACTTGTCTTCCTTCTCCAGTGCACAGCTACCTCCTCTGCTGACTCCAATGCCCAAGGCTACCTTTCCATGGTGAGGATCCAAGTCAAGTCCTCTAGGCATTCCAGGGAGGATCTATACTTTTACACGGGAGGGCTAAGGTCCAGGTGCTTTGTGATAATTTCTTGGGAGATGAGTTCCACCTTCTTGGAAACTTCACACACTTTAGCCTTCTCTTCTTGAAGCTCCCTCTGTAGTTGAGCATTGATTAATTTCTCAAGGCTGAGATCCTTTGTCAGCTTCACTACTTCCTCCTTCCTCTTCTCCAACAGGTCCTCCAAGACTCTAACCCTATCATTCCTACTAAAGAGCCTAGCCTCAATTTCCATAGAGACCTTGTTGAGTGCATTACACACTTGCTCATCCGATAGTTGTTGCATGTTTACAATGGGGTTTTCCCCTTTCCTTTGGATAGCTTTAATACCACTCCTTGGTTAATCTCGAACTCAGCTCATTGAGGTGGGAGTCAAATGCCCATGATAAGCATCTTCCTCATTCGCGGGTATCCACCCTCAAGATCAAAGGACTCCATGGTGGTGAGCTCCTTGGTGGGCACAATACTTTGGAAATGCATGCACAAAACTTTGTTGGGGTCATCAATGTAACCCATCGTTGTTCTTCCTCCTTCCGTGTGTTTACTTCCCGTGTGCACACCCTTGGGAACAGTTACCGAGAGAGTTGGGCCTTTTGTGCTACTTCCACTCTTCTCCCTTTGTTCTTTCTTGAACTCACCAAGCATGAGCTCATGTTCTCGCGCACCCCAACTCCTCATTGACCAAGGCATCAATTATCTTCTCTACCTCCCTTGTTTCCTTTTCATTCACCTCCTCCTGAGTGAGCTTGGGCATATCTAGCTCCTTGGTACTAGCCCCTTCACTCCTCTCTTCGCTCTATGCACCTTCCTCCCTTTGGGCACCCTTCCTCCTTACAAAGATGAAGGCATCATTTGTATCCTCTAGCTTCCTCTCCCTCTGAGTCATGGACATCAATTGGCTCTTGATCCACCTCCAACTCTTCCCCTTCAACATCATCCTTTTTGCCTAGATAGGCGTTCAGGTCATCTATATCTTTAGACCCTTGTTCCTCCGTTCCTTATTCTTCTTCCCTTACAGAAAATTCTGGAGTCGGGGATGCTATCTTTTCTTCATCTGAGGGTTCTTCAGGGGATGGTGGCTTTGCAGGGCTCGGGGTCTTCTCCCTGACCACCGTTCTCCTCTTCTTCTAGATGTAGGTACTCGATCCTGCAGCTTTCTATGTTCTCGCCTTTCCACCGCTTTTGCTCTTTGTTCTTCCTCTTCTTCTTCTTTCTCCTTGTGCTTTGGCATTGGATTCTTCCTTCCCATGGGGTCATCTCGGGATGGATATTTCATTTTCTACATATGCACCCTTCTCAAACTTTAGCCTTATGCGCAGTATATTCTCAAAGAACACTCTCAAAGAATCGGTAAGGTCGAGGCCTTACGATGTGCATGTCCTGCGACACGTACCTTTCAACGTACATGTGCTTCCTCGGGTAGACCAACTTCTTTCTCATTTCTCTATGTTCACTGTCAAGGGTGGACAGGTCGAGTTTCAATTTCTTTGACTCCTTATATCTATTCACTCCCACCTGAAAAATTGGGTAGTAAATGAGAAGGGGAGTTTGCACTAGGGACTCCAACTGCTGTCCACCAAGATGAATCTACCAATGCATAAGTGTTGGTATACTGTGAACTCAGCTTCTCCTTCAGTCGCCATGGGGAGTTGTTCAGGAATTCACCATTTAGCCCCAAATGCATTCCTAAGGTGTGTATACCATTTGTCTAAGTGTGCCTTGTGCACCCCTATCATTGACTCACAAGTATACTTCTGGAACTTGTCCACGGTGAAGGGTCTTCATCGGGGTACTCCCATATGAAATTATCAGATGCATCTGGCACCCCGATCTCTAAGAACACAATGGTCAACAAAATGTTTCCAAACAAGATCTTTCCTCCATTCTCTGTGATGTTTATGATCTCATCTGCTATGTACTAGGAGATGTTATACATGGTGCCTTTTGCAACCTTTTTGTAGACATTCAACCAAGACTTTCTCACCTGGGTCCACCTCTCTTGTCCATTTAGCTTGGAAACAAGGTGCATGCAGCCATTTTCATCACCGGATCACTAATATCCATGATGTCATAGTACCTTGATCCCTTCTTATAATTCTGGGATGTAATGGTTTCTTTGATTGCCTCCTCATCTTGGAGGTCATCTATGATCGCATCCCCTTTACAAATTAGGCCTGTAAAGTGTGAGATTAACTGGGGATTTATGTGCATTTTATGCCCTACAAAGTAAAAGAAATCCTCGTGCACATGCATCATTAACCATTGGTACAGTTCTCGGGCTTTCCAAAGTATGGCAACTCGTAAAGCTGAGAAGCCCCGCCTTCTCCATTTTCACCTTGACTACGCCACTTAGATCGGCATCCCATCGTGTGTTTGTTTGTTTGTGGGCGTACACCAGCTCTAACGCCATTTCCTTTGTGATTGTAATCGATCACGGTCATCTGTCCCGATGTGGGACTCCCACTTTGCCCCAAAAAACCCCATTTGGGTATTGCAGATCTCCGAGTACCATTCCTCATTGGTATCTAAGGGGATTTCTTCTTCTTTCTTCTTTCCTTTTCCCTTACCCTTTCCCTTCTTGGATTGTATTATAGGCTTATCAATTGGTTTTGTGGCCATCATTTTACCCTTTGCTTTCATTCCCTGGTTACTTTCGAGTTGTCTGAGAGTTTTCTTTGCATGCCCCATGCCCTAGAGCACAAACCCTAATCTCTGATTTTCCTCCTTCGATCACAACACTCTTTCACAATGTTCCTCACACCCGTGAATCACTTCTACTTTGGTTTGTAGATCTAATGGACCAATTGCGCGTGATTTTTGAGATTTTCCTTTGCACGAGTTAGCTCTCAAACCCTAGCTCTTGAAAGAAAATCATTCTCCTTGTTTTCACAAAGTAAAATAATGAACTACCCATCCTTGTATTTATATATTTTCCCACTTTTACGCATTAAAGGCTAGGCTACCTACCACCGTACAACAATATTTAATGCGGCATTTTTAAAAAAACCGACTTCAAAAGACTTTGCCTTACGTGCCCAATCCTCAAGCGCGAAATTTTTCCAACCTTCTAGAAGGAAACAATCCATCTTGACAGAAGGCTCTTGCACGTGTATTACCAGCACCAAAGGCACCTCTTCCATCCTTATGATTCTTGCTTTCTCCTACCTCATGTTTTTGCACTTTCTCCTTTGTACGTGGATTTCCAATGTAACCTTATTTTTCCACCCATCTACCTTCTTTTCTCCTAATGCATCTTTTCAATAGGGCCACTTCAAATAGTCTGACCAACCCAATCCTCCCGTGTCTAATAACTTCATGCCTCTTGTTATCACCTCACCCCACACTAAATCGATGCGCAGTCCTCTGCACATTCATAAGTCAAAAAGTAATAACCTTACCAGTCTCCAAGGTGCAAAACAAGACAACAACGTGAAAGGGAAAAACAAGAAAGGAAAAGCATAAAAGGAAATGCTAAACTAATCTGGTAGAACTGCCTTATTTACAAACACCAAGAAGCATTATTTATAGTAGGGCTTCAGCCTACTCCCATTGAAGTGTCTAGGCAATTTTGTTCCATCCAAATTGAATCGCACACGCCCAAATCAAGAAATTACATAAGGACCCAACCAATGCACCTTCAACTTTCTAGGATGGTGTAGAAATTTTGAATCATATAGCAATACCATCTGGCCAACCTCAAACTGATTTGTTCTTAATGTGGCGGTCATGCCATGCCTTTTGCTTAGCTTTTTCAGTTGTTTGGCTCCATCTTGCTAGTGAGCACCTTTCATCCAACTTTATCAATTCATCAATTCTCTCTTCCAATACTTGTTCATCATCCAACCCTCATACGCATGCTATACGCAAAGATGGTAACATGAATTCCACTGGAAAAACTATTTCTCGCACCAAAACACCAGTTGAAATGGTGTGGCCTTGTTCAACCTTTTATATGTTGTTTTGTATGCCCAAAGAACTGCTGATACTTTTTCATCCTAATCCTGCCTACCCACATCACATATCTTAGTCAATGTGTGACTAAGGATTTTGTTGAATGCCTTTGCATTCCCATTTTCCCGAGGGTGATAAGGGGTAGTCTTGTGATGTGTTACCATGAACACCGCCAATAGAATCCTGATTGTTTCATTTAAGAAGTGAGTGCCCCTATCACTTGTTAAACTTAATGGGCACCCATACCTACTGATAATGTTCTCCCACAAAAATCTAGTAGTCGTGGCTATGGTGTAATCCTTCATGGGCGCGGCCTCGCCCACCTTGTTAGATAATCGCAGACAGAAATAATATACCGCGAGTTAGTCCTCTGAGTAGCTGGTGAGATTAGTTCGACAAAATCTATTGCCCACTTTTCAAAAGTTTCTACACTGGAAATGGGGTGCAAGGGCATCTCATCCCTTTTCCTAGGTTTTCCAAGGTGCTGGTAGTGGTCACAGGCCTTACAAAACTCAATACAATCCTCGTGAATCATCTCCCACCATAGTCCAGTGACTAGGATCTTGTGTGCGGTTGTGTTCCATGCATATTTTCCTCTGGAAATACCACTATGGGCTTCTTCTATTATAGCTACTCACTCATGTTCTAATACACACCGATGCAAAACCTCATCGCATCTTATTTTATACAAATCCCCATTGATCAACATGAAGGGCGTAGCGTGTATGGCTAACATTTTCCTCTCTAAAGGATTTATCCCTTCAGGTGCCACACCTTCCTTGAGAAAAATGGCAA
The DNA here is from genome assembly GCA_018340775.1 of Taxus wallichiana var. yunnanensis. Lineage (NCBI taxonomy): Eukaryota > Viridiplantae > Streptophyta > Pinopsida > Cupressales > Taxaceae > Taxus > Taxus wallichiana. Next base: position 667,088,579 of record CM031235.1, read on the forward strand.
TGTCTTCTAATTCCGAGAGCACACACTCGCAACCTGAATTGTTGTGCGCCCGCATGGTTTCCTTGATACTCTACATGCCCTCTCCCAAATCAATCCTTGATAAATGATCTGCCCATAATTGTTCTTTCCTAGTTTTACCACCACTTTGAACTCAAATTCATGAAATAAAAGTACCCAACGCTATATACGCCTTACAACACTGCTTTGTTTACTAGATACTTCAAGGCCATATGGTTAGTGTAGAATATGAAGGGAGTTTCCAGCAGATATTGTCTAAATTTGTGGAGCACATAGATCATTGACAATGCCTTGCGCTTCGGTCATTGATAATTTGGTTCTCAGTGTCAACTTCCCGCTTGTAAAACACAAGGGATGATCAACAATCCCCTCTCCTAGTTGAGCAAGAATGGCTCCCATTGCTATACCAGAGGCATCCATGTGGACATGGAAAGGTTTATCCCATGATGGGAATTGTAGAATAGGTGCAGTGATAAGCCTTTCTTTTAGAGTGTCAAATGCCCTCTACTACACCTCTCCCCACTAAAAGGCACTCTTGTGTCTGAGTAATATTTCCAAAGGCATGGTAATCTTGGCATATCCCTTAATGAACTTTCTATAGTACCCAGTGTGTCCAAGAAATCCATGCATAATGCTTTGGTCATAGGCTCCCCTAACCCCACAATAATCGCAACCTTCACGGGATTCACTAGTAAGCCCTCTTTACATATGATATGCCCAATAACGTTCTAAAAGGAGTTACAAATATACATTTCTTGATGTTGAGGAGATCCTCAATCACGACATATTTCAAACATCAACCTCAAGTTATCAAAATGGTCCCTAACTAATCCATACACTGTCCAATTATCCAAATATACCCGAAGGAATTTGTGGATGAAGTCCTTAAATTCTTGTACCACTATGCGCGAAAAATATAGCAGCGCATTCCTCAACCCAAAGGGCATGACCGTGTATGCAAAGCTTCCCCACTCGGTGGAAAAAGTTGTCTTTTCTTGGTCTTCCTTGCAATCCTTACTTGGTGATATCCCGAGAATCCATTCGTAAAGGAATAGACCTCACGCCCAGCAACTCCTTCCAAAATCTCTTTAGTAAAGGGGGTGGGAAAAGGATCTATGATGCAAACAATTTTTAAATCTTTTCATCCACACATATCCTAATCCACCCATCCTTCTTTATGATAATCACCATTGGACTTATCCATTCTGATTCCTCCATAGCCTCAATGATACCGGATGCTATCATTTTTTCTAGCTCTTCTTTAACCCTTACACGCATGTTGGGATTCATCCTGTAAGGCCTCTTCCTGACCGGGTGCACACCATCTTTCAAATTTATCCTCATTTACCATAATGAATGGTGGACACCTTTCAACTCATGGTATCTACATGGGAATAAATCCTCAAATTCACGCAAGAGATCGATGATCTTTGATACTTCCTTGTCCGACCAGTAGTCCCCAATGATAGCTTCCTTGGGCTCCTCTTCCGAGCCGATGTTAACTTTCTTGGTTTTGAGTGGTTCATGATACGTGCGCGTGCATACATCCACACTGTCAACTACTTCACGTGCTCCAACCAAATGGTCAACATTCAGGCTCTCCACCTCCTCTCCATCAAAAATGTATACCATCTTTCCTTTCTCCTTTTCAGCACATGCGCGCTTGAATTATATGTCTTCTGGTTCCTCCTCTTCAAACCGCACTTCTAAGCTAGGTCCACCAAGTAAGTTTACTAATCTATCTTCCACCATGGCACAATCCCCTAGGGTGAGGTGCTTAATAGTCTACAACGCCTCATCAACTAGTTGCTTGGTACTTCGGTACTCGAATGTGTGAATCAAGTCAGCCGCTAATTCCTGCCAACTTCCCGTTTGGTGGTGTGTTTTAGAATGGATGTACCAAGCACGCGCACATCCTTGTAGCATCAAATACAGCTTGTGCACCCAAAGGGAGGGTGGTAAAGCTTCTGCGCCTCTCCTAGACTCTCTCACATGCCTGCATGTGGGAAGAGGTGGGTCTATTGCTATTGTAATCCTTGATAGCGGTGGGTATGTTGCTTTTCGAGAATCAGATAGTGAGTGCAATTCTAACTTTGCGCCACTCCAACAAGTTTTCACCGTGTGGCCCACCATCTTGCTGTGTGCCTATAAAAACATAACCTAGCATACTTCATCACTCATCCTCCCTCCATTGCACTTCCATCTCTCTCAAAATACCTCGTGGTATGCATCCCCATAATACTTGGTTATTGCCTTTCCTCCCGTGCACCGAATCGTACATGTTATGGTTACCTTGGTTACCGATCCTTTCGGATGTTACCCAATAAATTCATAAATCCCATGTGCCCAATTATCGTAGGCTATACCGGGTAGTATCACTAAAGATTAAGCATCGTCAAACCGGATGACTCCTTCGTAGGGGTGGATGGTCTCTGTTCTCTTATGGAGCGCACATATATTCTCGTTGATCCAAAAATAATCATATTATTACTACTTGATCTCTGAACCCTTGTAGGCTTTAATTATTCACCGATAATTTACTCCTTTTAAGTAATCAATTTAAAATAATGTAAGACAATAATGACAATTGCATACAGATTGATTACGGAGTTCAAAGAATTGCCTACGCCTCTCGGTTCGTGGTCGAACCATTCTACTAGTCAAAACTTGTAAGTTACAATAGTACTTTCACAAGAAAACCTAATGGAAACTATTTAAACTTTCTTAGAAGAATAACCAGACCTTCGGATGACAAGGGTGAAAAATAGCACCCGACTTCCACCTTCCTGGCATACAATCTCCTTTGGCTTCGATCGGCCTTCCCGACGCTATCAATGCGACGCTAGCACTCCGGTTGACAATCCAGGATTTGCAAGTACATGGTGTGGCTCAATGGGCCTATTGGGTAGTTTACAATTTCACTCCCAATCACAAATATTCCATCTAATATTGCCTAAAATAATAGGCCAATAGACAATATACTTGTCGACACATCCCGTAAATAAGCTTAACAGTATAATAAGCTTTGGGTTCTGTGGTGTGTGTCCCCAAAACAAGCTTAACAAATAATAAGCTTGAGTTGTGTGTGTGTATTACAATAGAATGGGTTCCTATTTATACAAAAAATAGGGCCCTTAAAATATGCATTTGCAAATTATCCTTAGGCTATTTTAAACCTAAGCCTTACCCGTAGCAAAATAAATGGGATCAAATACCCATATTGGCGGATTTGCTTGTTTTAATGGGTTAAATCCCAAATAGGGCACTTAGCATTTTAAATAGGATTAAAATCCCATAAGAATAGCTAAGGAGAAGTGGGTATATCCCACATTAGGTGGTTGGATAATAGTTTAGGCTTTATTAAGCCTTTCCATGCGCATGTATAGTGGTCAATGGACCACTTTGGAGCATAACCACCCCCATCTCCACGTGGATTAATACCACGCATACCATTAAACCTGCTCCCCACCACCGCTTCACTCCTCCTCCATGTGGAAGTAGCATATGTTTGGTGGTTAATAATACTAATGTATAAACATTAATATGTATATATGTGGTTTGGCATATATGCGTGCCATTTGGAAAGTGGACTTACCAAGATAATATAATTTCGACCCATACAATGTGGCATCGAAATAATTAACTCAATAATCCGTAGTCCACTTTTTGCCTCCCGATAGGCAAATTGAGTGAATTTGACACATGGTGGCTTGTGGACCCACAACGTTGGTGATAATACCATAGCCCACATGGCGGCCGGGCTCCCCTCCGTAATAAAAGTTGAGCCTCTTGTTCCCGTGCACCATTTTTATGCTCATCAAAGGCCGTGATCGAAAACCAACAAAAACTCCCTTTTGCCTTTTCACCACGTGTCGCAGTGCCATTGGTCCAACATTGACCAGTTGACTAGAGTTGACTTTCTCGTTGTCTGAACTTTGACCGAACATATCTAGAGCTCCCGATGTTCGTTTGTCGTGTTCTCACAGTCAATGGAAAGCTCTCGAGATGATATTCTACACTGACACCATTTAGGGATGTTTAGGGAACTTTAAAAATTATCCCCTGATCACACCTCCCCACTGAGAAAAGATTTTTGTCCCAAAAAGCTTCCATACTGTCCTGAATCTAAAACTATGCTGCCACCTCGGAAGTGCTGCTGTAGTAGACCCTTGGGTATTCTCCTCCAACCTTCTCACTTCGACAACTTTTCTCCGATCCTAGGACCTAGTGGGTTATGGGCCCACGACGCTTCCACTGCACCACTTTGATATCCGAAGAAGACCTCCATGCCTTCACTTTATGATGCTAAGTTTCTGAATGAAACCTCAACGCTCCTTTTGTGCGGTGCTAAGCTTCTTGATATCTCGACAAGGATCTTCTTTGACTCTATAACACAGCTCCTGGCTCCAAGTTGATTCCATAGAATCCGAACTGGTTTGAAGGAACTCCATGTTACGTAGAGCTTTGATTGATCCGATGTCAGTGATGGACAATGCCTTGTCCCTTTACAGACCTCAACGCCTCCGATGCATGATGTTAAGCCTCTTTCAAGACCTCGAGCCTCCGATGCACGATGCTAAGTCTGTTATAGACCTCAACGCCTCCGATGCATGATGCTAAGCCTCTTTCAAGACCTCAAGCCTCCAATGCACGATGCTAAGTCTATGTAGACCTCAACGCCTCGATACATGATGCTAAGCCTTTTACAAGACCTAAAGCCTCCAATGCATGATGCTAAGTCTATTGATCAGCTACCATTCGTATGTGTGGTCACAATGCCTTAACACCGAATGACATTCCGAGCTAATCCTTTGAGAGATCTGTTTGTTGACATACAATATCAGGTACCATTCTGACTGCATGGTCGCAATGCCTCTACACAAAATGAAGTTCCAACCTGACGTCAATGCCAATGGTGATTCAGCTACCATTCTTCTGCACGGTCACAATGCCTCTACACATAATGACGTTCCGAGCTGATCTCTATGAAACTCTAATGTCTCGCACAAATGTTAGATCAATCTCTAAGCTTTATATGAGTCAAATCCTCGTATCCAAGCTGTAATAGGTACTCACATGTTGATTAGAGATATATTTGGAGCATTAATCAAATTTTCTAAGTAAGAAAATCCACTGAGTATTGTAAACCTTTCTCTCAAATTTTCTCACAATATCTCGATCTCCAAACTTAATACCGCATACGATCCATCAATCAATTATGTAATATATAATTGAAAAATTGTTGACTTACCCATTTTAAAGGACTTTCACTTTCGTGTATTACTCTGTCCTAGGTTGACTTATCAACCGGTGGTTGAGTAGAAACTACTTCGCTTTTCGCAATAGGCATCCATTCCATCTTTGGCTTGCCATTACTTTGATGGCGAGATGGATGCAGTTTCTAGAAATTTTCCACCTGATGCCCATTCCACTGGCAATGAGCACAAAAATTCCTCTTAATCTCCTTCTTCTGGGATGAGGAACTCTTTCTACCATTTCTCGACTCTGCATAACGAGATTGGTCTTTCTGATTTGCCTTGTTCTTGATGAACGACATCAACTTCTTCATTAATGTCCTTCTCTTCTAGCATCTGCCACTGAATGATTATGCAATCCACAAAAAGTACATGGAAAGGAATTCCACGTCTTCTGAAAATCATAACCATACTTCTTAAGCTAAAAAAGTGGATCAGAAGTTTTAGTGTGTTTATGATTATGGTAAGAAACTGGAGGTGGAATCTCATTACCTCTTTGCTGATTTCTCTTACCACATCCTACCTGGGACGAGGAAGCATAACTTTCATGCTCGAATCTTCTTGCAGGACTAGTGGGGTAATCACTTTGCTTTCGGAAGCTTTTCTCCCGTCAACGTTCTTGGAGCATTCTCCAATTTCCATTCCCACACTAGGATAACCCAAACATACAAAACGAGGATGATCCTTGACCTGTATTGGGTTAGCAATACCTTGGCCATTTTTCCCAAGGCCTCTTCCATCAAATCCCATTTTATCTAGTAACTTGGATCCAATGCCTCTAGTATGCTTTTCAAACAAACCAAAGAATTCATTACCTGAATCTGAAACTGAATGGGAGGAAGAAGAAGATTCCAGTGGTGAACAACTTACAGTGCAATCATCTGCCATGGCCTCTGCATTTGAAGTTGAAGGTATTTCCTTCCTCTAATCACCACACTGCAACCTTGCCAAGAGCTCATCCTTGGTTTGTAGTTCTGATTTCAAACGAGCATTCTCCTCTTCCAAGGAGGAATACATGGATCATAGGAGAGAGTTCTCTTCATGGATCTGGTGATTATAAGCTTCAATCTCTTCGAGCTTTACCTGTTTAGACATCTTGCCCATAGTGCACTTGTACCCTGTTCACACAAACTGAACCAACTACACTAATCTTGAAGCAATCACTTTGTTAATCAGATTTACTGAAAAACAAATATGGAGCTAAACCAGCTCTGATACCAAACATGATCCGAAAATAATCAGATTATTACTACCTGATCTCGGACCCTTGTAGGCTTTAATTATTTACCGATAATTTACTCCTTTTAAGTAATCAATTTAAAATAATGCAAGACAATAATAATAATTGCACACGATTGATTACGGAGTTCAGCAATTGCCTACGTCTCCCGGTTCGTGGTCGAATCGTTCCACTAGTCAAAACTTGTAAGTTACAATAGTACTTTCACAAGAAAACCTAATGGAAACTATTTAAACTTGCTTAGAAGAATAACCAGACCTTCGATGACAAGGGTGAAAAATAGCACCCGACTTCCACCTTCCCGGCATACAATCTCCTTTCGCTTCGATCGGTCTTCCCGACGCTATCAATGCGACGCTAGTACTCCTGGCCGACAATCCAGATTTGCAAGTACTTGGTGTGGCTCAATGGGCCTATTGGGTAGTTTACAATTTCACTCTCAATCACAAATATTCCATCTAATATTGCCTAAAATAATAGGCCAATAGACAATACTTATCGACACATCCCGTAAATAAGCTTAACAGTATAATAAGCTTTGGGTTATGTGTGTGTCCCCACAACAAGCTTAACAAATAATAAGCTTGAGTTGTGTGTGTATTACAATAGAATGGGTTCCCTATTTATACAAAAAATAGGGCCCTTAAAATATGCATTTGCAAATTATCCTTAGGCTATTTTAAACCTAAGCCTTACCCGTAGCAAAATAAATGGGATCAAATACCCATATTGGCGGATTTTCTTGTTTTAATGGGTTAAATCCCAAATAGGGTGCTTAGCATTTTAAATAGGATTAAAATCCCATAAGAACAACTAAGGAGAAGTGGGTATATCCCACATTAGGTGGTTGGATAATAGTTTAGGCTTTATTAAGCCTTTCCATGTGCATGTATAGTGGTCAATGGACCACTTTGGAGCATAACCGCCCCCATCTCCACGTGGATTAATACCACGCATACCATTAAACCTACTCCCCACCACCACTTCACTCCTCCTCCACATGGAAGTAGCATATGTTTGGTGGTTAATAATACTAATGTATAAACATTAATATGTATATATGTGGTTTGGCATATATGTGTGCCATTTGGAAAGTGGACTTACCAAGATAATATAATTTCGACCCATACAATGTGGCATAGAAATAATTAACTCAGTAATCCTGTAGTCCACTTGTCATCTCCCGATAGGAAAATTGAGTGAATTTGACACGTGGTGGCTTGTGGACCCACCACGTTGGTGATAATACCATAGTCCACACGGTGGTCGGGCTCCCCTCCATAATAAAAGTTGAGCCTCTTGTTCCCATGCACCATTTTTACGCTCGTCGAAGACCGGTGATAGAAAACCAACAAACAAATCCCTTTTGCCTTTTCACCACGTGTCGCAGTGCCATTGGTCCAATATTGACCAGTTGACCAGAGTTGACTTTCCCACTGTCTGAACTTTGACCAAACATATCTAGAGCTCCCGATGTCCGTTTGTCACGTTCTCACAGTTGATGGAAAGCTCTCGAGATGATCTTCTACACTGAAACCATTTAGGGATGTTTAGGGAACTTTTAAAAATGATCCCCTGATCATCTATCCAAGACCTCCTCTCTAAAGGGTTTAGTATAGGGGTGGACTTCCCATCAACCAGCAATGATAACTACCCTCTCTTCCTTGTTTTCAAAGCTTATGTACCCCTTGTTAAACCGAAGGTCTACATTATTCTTATAACACCACGGGCACCCAAGTAGAGCTAGGAAATTATCTTCCTCGGAAAGTGCCAAGACTTCAAAATCCCCACTGAACCTAGTCCCCTAAATGGTAATGGTCGCATCCTTCAAGACACCTATGGGCATTGCCTTTGTCTTATTTTCCATATACAATACATTTGAAGATGGTTATAATGCAGTCTTCCCATTTCATGCCATACATCCAAAGTGAGAACATTAACCTCTACGCTCAGTCAATGAGGATGTTGCTAAACAACCATCCATCCACTACTACGTTCAAGGTAATATCTTTTTCATAATCAAGGTTGTGAGGTGGGAGGTTTGCATGTAGGATCTGCCTTTCGTGTTCTCCCTCGGTGTGTGGCACCTTTTCTCTCAACCATGACCCTAGCAGGGGAATAATATTATCCTACCTCAGTAGTTTACACACCTTCTTAACCTCATCCAAGTCATCCTCGTGCTTCTACCGGTCTCCTTTGCTCATATTTTCTAGTCTCGCTTTTTAAGCATTCGATCTCCCCTTGTAAAATTTGAATTATGTCCATGGTTTCCTGGTAGACTTCTTTCTGGTGAGCCAGGTTTAGATACTTCCTGTGTACTACTTCTTCTCTCGAAACTAGAGGTCTCTACCTAGGTGCCTCCTTTGTGCGCGTGGACTCCGCCCTTGTTGTTACCATAACAGATCTAGTTTTGATTCACATTTACTCACGAAGCCATTACATGTTAGCCTTATTAATACTCACCATGGCAGTGCCCTTATCCTTCTAGTATTGCTGACTCATATGTTCATATAACTCTGGGCACTCTTTGTACTTATGTTTTTTTCCACACTAGGAGCATTGTAGAAGATCTGGACATTCACACTTATAATGGTCTATGGCTCCACAATTAAAACACATCCCACATAGGAACTCACTTCTTCCTCTATGGTTACCATGACCACAAAATTCTCCACAAAATCCTCTTCCATGTGCATCTCCATCTTTACGCTCTCCATACCCACAGTCATCTCCTTTAGAATCATTGGCAATGCTCACCTGGTGCACACCAAGATCAATTACTTCATGAATTTGGTCAATTAATCTACAATCCTTGGTGTCATGTGTGGTTGAGGTACATATCTTGCAATAACAAGATACATTTTTGCAGATCACGTGTTACAATAGGGGTACCTACTTGCATCATGGTCCTTGTGACATATTTCATAGTTTACTGCTATGGCGCGTACCACCTTCCGAGTACATATCCCACCATTATCCTTTATGTGCCCTTCTACATTACAATCTGTACACCACATCCCTCCGTAAATCTCTAGAAATGTGTTGGAAGATAATTTCTCCAATTTCTTAGCCATGGTAGCAATCTAAGCCTCCAGAAATGGGCTAACACTAGTGTCAACACTACCAACTCCTCCTCAATGCATAAAAAGCTAGCCTTCCAACGCTTTGCGTAGGTCCATGAATGTTTTATGACATAAAGCCCTCTTAAAGGGCATGATCAATCCTCCAAAAACCACTGAGCATGTTGTGAAGGGTGGATATCATAAGACAGTTTAGACAATAGAGTTTTAAAATGTGCATCATATTCCCACACACTCTCTGCCATGCCCTGTTGGATTTCTTTGAGAGAGCTAATGCTCTTCTGTTCAAACGTGGGTATGTGGAATTCTACCAAGAATGCATTTCTCAATGCGGTATAATCCACAATAGTCTGATGAGGGTCATACTTTCTATACCAACTATGCACATGTCCTTACAAGGTTGTCACAAATTGAATAGCCTTTCAATCCTAGGTTGTGATTCCCTTCACGTGCCATAGCAGCTCGCACTTATGCACATGCTCTATGGCATCTTCTATCCCACTGTAATCTAGTAAGTGTAGAGACATCTCAAAAAGACTTGAGGAGGTGGCTGAGGCACTTTCCTCCCGATCCAGCCCCTTGGTTTCTCTCGGTGTTTCCTCCTCCGCTGGACCCACTAGATCCCGAGCCACCAACTCCACCACCTCCACCTCTGTGATCCTCCTATGTTAGGTACATGTGGCCTTTGTTTGTAATTTCAAACGCTCCCATCATCCCACCGAATTATGTGCCAAAATTTTGCGAACTAGTACCACTTCCAGCTTGTATTTCCTCCACCACTTCCTAACGCACTTCCAAAACTAGTCAGTATACGTGCCTTGTCCAAACATTCCACCAAATACCGGAATAGTGTGTGAAGCCATAGAAGTCCCAAACGAGAAGTTGTATCTTCTAGGCACCAATCGGTTGCTTCCATTGATATCAAATGGATCAACTATACTTTTCCCTCATTCAAACAAACCAAGCACCAAGGTTTAGTCGCTAGGTGGGGTCAGATGCACGCCAATGACTCTTCTTTCTCTACATGATGGACTCTCATCAGAATCTGCAAGGTTTTCTCTCCCGTGCTTACCAAGATGGGGTACCATAGACTGTTTAGGTTCCACATCCTCCACGTGAACCTTAACTCCCTTCCACCATGTTTGCCTCCATAACCCACTTATAGTCCCATGCTATTTATTGATCTACTTTTCACGTGCTTCGTTATACTTGATTTGTCTCTCCTCCCTTTCCTATTCGGGCCGATCAGCCATCCTTCCCCAACCTCGGCTTCCTCGCCTAGTACTCGTGGTGGTTTAGCTGGTCGTAGGAAATGCCGCTAAACCCATGGTTACCATAAAGATTTTGATCGCAAGGGGAATAAGACGCGCAAAACGATCCCCTGGGATCTCAAGAGAACTCAAACTCAAAGAAATTCTGGATAGGAAAATGTGGAAATGGCATATTCCAAAGTGTAGCTAGTTAATAATCCCTTCCACCAATGATCTATAGCACGGATCCATGTTAAATCAGCATCTCGCAAGTTCTGATATTTTTCTTTTCGGTCCAAGGGTGTGACTTAAAATACCACCCCAATCTAGATGTATAAGCCGAGAGCCATTCAAATAGCTCTATTGGGAAACAACAAGAAGGTTTCGCATAACTCATGATAAAGAGTGTCTTTCACCCACATTCGTGTATCAAACCCGATCCAATACTAAATCTCTGAGTGAATTTGTCCTCCGTGCTTTTAAACCAATCTTCAACACCTTCAAGTGTTAAGCGCTCCGCCATCACTTTTTTCAAAAATCATGATGTATGCCATGTTCCACTACAACTTCGAAAAGAGGTCCCGGAAACAAAACCAAAATTTAGTCATTTTTTCACCCACCAAGAACAAGGGAGCCTCATGCCCTCTAGTCTATCACCCACTTGGCACCGGGCGTTCACCCGAGGCGCACAAGAGGGAGCCGAGTCTCTCTTTTATGTGAGTCTAGTGGACGGCATAGTTCATGAGTTTGACTTAGTGATTTAACAAACATGAAGAAGCTATAGAGCTCAGACAGTGTTCTACACTTCTTCACCATAATAGAAACAAAGTGCACAATAGAAATAATAGAACCAAGAAGTTATAAATCCACAAATATACTTAACCATTCAAGTAAGGTCCATGATTATACAAGATCAAAAGTAAAGTGAAAAATACGAGATAGTACAGAAAGAGATCTTAATGTAAACATGATGGTAACCTTATCATATTCATTCATAGTCTTGCTACAAAGTATCACAGAGAGGCAGACCATAGTCATGTGCCATATCTGGATCCATACATGTATTCTCACAAAATAAAATTTACATTCCCCATTTTCCCATTACATCCTTACTAGAATCCTTTACCCATTTTCATCCCATAGTTCTCGCAGTAATTCTGCAGAGCTCCACTACCTTACTTCTCCTCTTGCTCTTTTCCAAGGGTGCACGTATAAATAGGCATCTGAGCTCTAACAAACTCCTCTCCAGCCTCAGATCTGGCCCCAAGTGTCAAGGTGTGGGTCGCCCGGGCACATGCCTCTCCATGTCATGATTATCTTTTTGGATCTTCCTATCGTAAGGTATATTCCTTCCAGGACACCCTATCACTAGGCTAGAACCTTATCCAAATGGAACACGTTCTTCATGTGTCCTACCCAAAAGGACAAAAATGGCTAAGTCCCGAATTGTTCTTCATGCGGCGCACACACTGGATTATCCAAGAAGCCTTTTGAATACTTCCTTGCATGCCTTAACTTGTGTGCTTCCTCCGGCCATGTGCACCTATGCGCCCTTAAGATTTGGAAGCTATAATAAGGGCCCAATAGTCTTCCCCGAGGGGATTAATAGAGTGTCCACACACACCGATGGATGAGCTCTCGCCACTCCTGTGTCATCATGCTACAAGAAGAGAATAAGAAGTGATAAGTTAGAAAAACAAAATAAGGAAAGGGATACAAGCCAACATTCCTAACTAACAAAGTCGAGAGAAAAGTATTAAACTTACTCAGGTCTCCAGGCATCCAAGTAGGATCGGTAGTCATTTATTGTTGATACTAATGGTGGTTTTGGGGCTTCCCAAAGCTATAGGTGAATTGCTGTCCTATGATAGACTCGTCATCCCCCTCTCCATTGCAAGGATGTGTCTTCTTTGAAACTAAGGTCTCTCTCTCAACACTGGCCTCCTCGTATGTTTCTCTCAACATCTCCTGAGTATCATGCCACTCAAGTTCACTCTCCTCCTCCTCCACATGGGATACCTCACCAATCCCAAAACTAACTCCCTCATCCTCCATGTCCTCTCTAATTAAATCCTCCTCCATCTCATCCCTTGTATCCTCCTCAAAGTCAGATTCTAGATCAATGGGCTCATCTTGCTCCCCGCTATGAGTAGGAGCAGCCATAATCTGAAGTAGGGGTGCTCAAGGGGCACCAGCTTCGCATTGAGCATGGACCACCCGTCTAACCATAATAGGCACACCTAGAATGACCACTGTCTAACTAGGATCCCCTCTAGGGCCCCTCCAAGCCTCCTGAATAGTCCTATAAATTGGTATAACTGAGGGAACATATCAAGGTACGGAAGGCCAAATGCTTGGGGGACCCGATCAAATGGGTGGGCCTCAAGTCTCCCTACTTTGTCAACCAGCTGACCTATCGAAGAGCAAGCTACCATCGTAGTCACCTCCTGTCCCCATATCCATGCCATGTCCTGGTAGGGTGTAGTAATCATGTTATCCATATTCGTGGAAGTCACCGGCTGATGTGGCATCCTAAGCACTGACATACCCATCCATCTAGCTGCCCGAATAGCCCCTAGATATGACACTAGGTACTCCCTTACCATAGGGGATGAAACACTCATAAACCCAACTCATAACAAGAGTGGGGTGGCTCAATGATTTCCCTACAATATGACTACCCTGTATAAATCATGGTAGGTAGTCCCCAAGATATATGCGCCCTAGGCATATTTGTAATCATGCCCCTCGATCTGTGCAATGATAGGAGCGCAGCAATATAAAAGGGTGTCACTACCCTTGTCCCTAATTAGTTAGGAGGGACAAGATTCCTATGATGGCTCTACGTATGATAGGAATGGGAGTGGTGGCAATGGACCAAACCTTCATCCCCTTCTTTGAACTAGATGAGACAATGGTGTCTCCCATGTATGTGGCCCACTACATCATTGCAACCTGGACCTCACTGTCTCCAAAGTTAGCCTCCTCCCAAGAATTGGGAGCCCAAGGATATGGTACACATCCTCTAGGGTGATGGTCCACTCACCTTGGAACTTGGAAACTGGAAAGTGTTTCACCACGTCCCAAAGAGGGAAAATAAGTCACATAGAATATGACTAGTAGGAGCAATGTGGGGGACCCATGCAATCCTCTAAATACCGGCCCTCTGGAGAAGGTCCATCTCATCCTAGGTCAGCTTGATCCAAGATACCAGGAGCCAATCACACTCCCTCTCCTGACTCCATCTGATGTACTCCTCCTTCTACATTCACCAAAACATGGAAAAAGAGCAAGTTAGTAACATATACCAAATAATAAGCTCACCAAAAACATTACAAAACATCAAAAATCCAAAAAAATCAGTTAAATACACGTTTTGGTCATTCTGTTTAACTCGGCACCCAGCAGGGTGGCAGTCCTAGACCGATTTTCCAAACGTGTCTTTTACCCTAAAAATTCCAAAAAGACAAAAAGACTACTTTTGACCAAATAAAAGAATGCCTTATGGGCACCCCCTAGAGACTCATTTAAGACAATTGTTTTTGAAAATGATCCCTCCTAGGTGAACTTTTCAAAGTTTTTACATTTTAGGTATTAAAAGACAAAAGTGAAAATAACCAACCTTAGACCACGTTGTTCGATCTCCCACTCGTGGAGGCATGATCACAATCTCGTCACGGTCGTATCGGTTATACTCTCATCGAAAATGGTCACCGTGGGTCCAAAGCTCCAAATTCACCAAATCGAATAGCACAAATGAATTGAAAAATGAGTTGTTTTGATATATATGTGTGTGTGTGTTGTGTGTGTTATTTTGACCTCGTTTTGAGTGTACTTGTTTGTAGGGCTAGAGCATTGGCACATGTATATTTCTATATCCATGCATAGATGGTAAGTCCTCTTGTCATTTTGATTTAGTGTTTATTTTTTGATATTTTAGCTATCTGCACTTGAGTCTTCTCATCTGTCACAAGCACAGGAGTTTGAGCAGCGACATTTTGACACACAAGCATGTCAGGTATAACATCTAACTCCCCTTTAGGGAATTCCATACTTGGAATCTATGTTTTATGCCTCTTCATGGCTAAAACTCTTCTCCGAGGTGGCAATATGTATGCACCCAAAATTACATGTGCTACATTGGTAAAATGGTTACAAAAGTCCCCAATGATGATTCAGTTCCTTTCAAGAAGGTGTTCGAGCTCCAATTTCCATTCATAGTGTATATTTGTTTCCTAGATGTCTTTACTTAGCCTTCCTATACTTTTTCCAGCTTCCCGCCTCTTTCTGTGCATGTTTTGGCCTTTAGTGCTAGGACCACCACTTTGCTGCAAGGTGGCAAACCTACCCACTTTTTCAAGAATTCTTCACACATGTTTTAACATGTGACAGTTTACTTAACTTTGCTTTTTGCATGCATCCATGAACAAAATTGTCCAAAATTAACTTTGATTTCTTAGTTCTCCTTCCTCCTTCTATTTTTAAATATATTTAATTGGTTGGAATTGCTCCTTCTTTCCTTGTGCATGAAGGGACCTCCCATCCTCCATTCCTATATATTTTATTCTTTTATTCAAGAAAAAGGCCTGAAAATTTTATGTATCTTACATTCTATTGATGCTACAATCTTGCTAGGAATTGCATAACCAAGCTCTGATCTCTTGTGTTATCTCTCTTCTACCTACAATACATCCAGATTGCCATAAAGCTCCCATTGCTCAAGTTTCATTCTGATTTTTCTATTCTTACATTCCCAATCCCTTGGACTCATGTGAAAACTCGTAGAAATAAAGGAACATACCGAGGGGACAAATATAAACACAATTAGATTTTCCAAAGCTCTTGCTTGTCCAAGTTAGAATTGTGTGTTTTCTTGCCTTTTTTTTTTACTTACTTATCAATTTCAAATCACTAGTTTCAATCATTCCATATCAAATAGAGTAGAGAATCATTCATATAAAATATAATATAAAATCATTCATTTTAATAGAATTAGTCGATCACAAGTTTATCAAGTCATCAATAAACTCACCTCTTTAACATTATTTTTGTTTCTCAAATGTGCACCCATGTCTCGAGATCTTGAAAAGGGCCAAGTTGTTTGAGACTAAATGGAACCATCCCCAAGTTTTGGGACCTCGTGAGCTTGTGACGGATCTCCGAGAAGGATGGTTCCTCTACCTACCTCTAAACCTAGTGCTGAAAGAAAATCCTAGACTAAACATGTCAAGGGACCAGGGATAGAAGGACGTGAGGTAAGGGGAAATGCTAAGATAAGGAAGGCGATAGCACCGACTAAAAGAAAAGGGTCGATATCTCTCCATGAGTGGAAAAGGAAATAGAGAGGACATGAAAGAAGAGGGTGGATGACGCACACCACAAATCAACACACAGGCTCTACCTTCTAGCGAGTGCAACACATGAATGTGGAGAATGCAAGCATCGTAGTATGCACAACATACTAGAAAATGCAAATAGAGAGGCAAGATGCAATGAAAATGAGAGAGGGAAGACAAGAGTTCCACAAAACATGATTTTATTACTTAAGGGACACACAATCATTTACATTCATGATAGGAGGAAAGAAAACATTACAGAGACCACACCAAGGTCTGAGACCCATGGGAAGTTGGCCACCATTTTGGCATGGTGCCATTACAACAAGGAGAGATGTTTTTATAAAGCATAACTCTGTATTTATAGAAGAAGAAGAGAGAAGAGAAGGAGAAAGGGAGGGAAACTCGGATTCAAATCTTCAACCACCAACAACCAGTGATAAATGCCTAAAAGGTTGTCAGATGCACTTCCCCATGTCTGTTTGGCATGTGGAATAAGGAAGAAGGAAATATCTGATGAAATCTAATATTTGAGGTTGATTGGATGTGTGCATTGATGAGATGAAATACATTTCCCTATTTTTACCTAAAAATCCCACCTAAATTTGAATTTGAAATGTCCAATGTGTAGCTTGTGTCAACATTTCTTTGACAAGTATAGGCGCATGCTGATATGAGCTCTGTAGCAAAAGATACGGTTGTTAGAAGATGTTAGAGTTTTCGTGTACACATGAAAAACACATGGCGCATACAGTTGGCTGAAATGATGGCCAACTATTCATTTGTTTTTCTTTTTCTACCACATGTTATGCACTGGTTGGTTGTCTAAATTTGATGCCCTATTGTTGCACTTTGATTGGTTACACGTGGCACACTCAAGTCTGACAGAAGATGACTTGCATAAGGGGGTAAAGGAAGGTGCAACAAATGGGAGTGAGAATAAAGCACAAAAAGGGGGACATAGGGGGTATGAAAGGAAGTGCATGTGATGCACACGGGAGATGAGGAAAATGGTGAGAAGAGAATGTATGGTTAAGGTGAAACTATTACAAAGTAATGGGCGTGGTGCATGAAAGGGCCAAGGACTTAGCTGATAGAAGTAAGTGTGAGGCATGTGGGAAGGGAAAAAATGGAAGGAGATAAGAATGCAAAGGGGAGAAAGAAGGCATGCAAGGGTACATAGAGGAACTACAACTATGCCAAGGTGTCAAAAGAATAATCTTGAGTGCGCACAACCTGAAATGTGAAACACCGAGTCCTGGATGAAAATATAAGTTATCCAGATAACTAGGAGAGTTATTTGGATAACATTTTTGGTGACTTTCAGGGGCCATCTTCCTACTAGATGAAGAGACTAGTAGCCTTAGAATTCCATTAGGAATGGATTTAGGTGCTAATCTTGAAGATCTGATCTATAAATTTGAAGAACATCCCTGAAGTCACTTAAAGCTCTGTCTGAACTCTAAACTAAATTGCTGCTCTCATATGAAGATATTCTAAACTAGATTGATGAGAGTGAAAGCTTATGCATGCACTAACCGTTAGAACTACCTCTACCAAAATTGAACTTGTCATCCCAGGAAGCAACAAAAGGGGCATGTGGGCACAAAATCAAAGGAAAAGGTGCTAGAGGGAGCACGCCAAAACATAAGCACAACACTATGTACAAAATCTGAAAATCATACATGTTCCAAATGGAACATGTAGAGTGTGCAAAGCACTTGTGTTACTAAAAGCAAACCTAAACTAACCTAAACTAACCAAAGGTAAGGGGGTGCTCAAGTAAAACCTACAACAGAGAGAGAGAAGTAGCTTCCCTTCCTCACAAATTGTGACCATGTAGTTGATTTGGTATTGAACATGGTCGAAATGAGAGTGAAAAACCACCTTGCAGATGGTGTTTCACCCTCCTCAAAGTATCAACAAACATAATATACACCTCCTGGAGTTGTTTTGTACTTGGATCTGGGAGGTGCTTCTAACCTTTGGCACATTAAAGCTCTACCTCATGCTCTGAAATGAGCATGACGGTGGCAACTCTGTTTTTGGCTCTAGGCTAGCTAGATATCTGATTGGGCATGGTCTAATCCTTGTATTTTCCCATTACTTTGAAGCTCAATCCCACATATGGGATTTTCTTGCAGACTTTCCTCCTGAAGGGGAGCATTACAGGCTGGGGTGCACAAATCTAGGGCATGCATGGTTCTGCCTCTACAAGCAACTTGGTCTCCTCCAGAACTATGCCTCTGGAGCTAACTGATTCTCCTTTAGAACAAGAACCCATATGATTTCCTCTTCCCAGTTGAAGTCACATGACTCACACCATTCTTCAACTATCCTATAGTCATCAAACATGATGACATTGGTTGGGAGAGGTGCATTGAAGGGGCTTGTTCATTTATGGTACAACTAGATAGAGGGGACTCAGAAGAAAATGGGAGGATGGATGCAGAAGGGATGGAAGGCATGTGCACAAGAGGAGCAAGGGTCCCATGCAGGAAGGGGAATGGAAGAGAAATGAAGGTGAGATGAAAGTGAGGGAGAAGGGATGGAATTATCAATGGGGGAAGTGCACAAGAAGATAGAAACACACAAGGCAGATGAGATGAGATGATGTAGGTTGGCATGAAGGAGTGGGAGGGTTGTAGGATGGTAGTGCAGGGTTTCCCCATTGACAGGGTTATCATGCACTATATTTTTGAGCCTCCATTTCTTCCACCCACTCTATAATCTGGGGCAACATCTTAATGATGAAGTATAACTTTTGTTGGGCACTAAACTAGCCTAGTACAGGCCGACCCATGGACAAGGGACCTTGTAGCCAACTTTAGCTACCTTTATGGAGCATTTGACTCTAAGATGCATCATGTCCATCTCCATCTCTTTGCACCTGCCTCTCAAAATCAGCTTTGACTAAAGATTTTCCACCATCATCTGCATAAACATGTTCTTCATAAACATTTTGGTTAGAAAAAGTGGGTTATATGCATTTTCAAGATAATGGGGCTTATAAAACTGATTTGGAGGAGGATTTTGAAACTATGGGGATGGAGGGAAATAGTTTTGCTACTACAAATGAGAATTCCATGGCAAGGGAAATAATTCATGATTGCACAACTTCAAAAGAGGAATGTGGAATGATGGAAAAAGGAGAAATGAATGGAGGAATGAGGGGAGACTAGTCTACACATGAGATAATGGGTGTGTTGAATCAGTGGAGTCACCAAATGTGTTGAAAATTCCTCCAAAGGCTAGATCTCAACGAATAACACATCAAACTTGTTGAGATGAAGATGTAAAGCTCTTCACTCTGGTCCCACCAGTGTGCATGCCAGAAATTTTTGGTTGCTCAAACATGCACCCATGTCTTGATCTCGAAATGGCCAAGGTTTTTGAGACCACAATGGAACCATCCCCAAGTTGTGGGACCTTGCAAGCTTAGGATGGATCTCCAGAGAAGGTCGGTTCCTCTACCTACCTCTAATGCTATCTACTACTCCTAATGCTAAAAGAAAATCCTAGACTAAACATGCCAAGGGACCAGGGATAAGCATGACACATAGAAATGGGAAATCCTAAGCTAAGGAAGGTGATAGCACCAAAAGGAAAGGGTTCGATCTCTCTCCATGAGAAGAAAAGGAAACAGAGAGGGCGCAGGAGAAGAGGGCGGATGGCGTGCACCATAGATCAACACACGGGCTCTACCTTCTAATGCGTACAACACATGAATGTGGGGAATGTAAGCACAAGAGTACACACAACATGCTAGAAAATGAAAATAAAGAGGCAAGATGCAATGAAAATGAGAGAGGGAAGACAAGAGTTCCACAAAACACAATTTTATTGCTTAAGGGATGCACAATCATTTACATTCACGACAGGAGGCAAGAAAACATTGTAGAGACCATGCCAAGGTCTAAGACCCATGGGAAGTTGGCCACCATTTTAGCATGGTGCCATTACAATAAGGAGAGATATTTTTACAAAGTAGAACTCTACTATTTATAGAAGAAGAAGGAGAGAAGAGAAGGAGAAAGGGAGGGAAACTCATATTCAAATCTTCAACCACCAACAACCAAAATAAATGCTTGCAAATCCTCCTACAAGGCTATTAGATGCACTTCCCCATGTCTTTTTGGCATGTGGAATAAGGAAGAAGGAAAATATCTGATGAAATCTAGTAGTTGAGGCCAATTGGATGTGTGCATTTATGAGATGAAAGATGTTTCCCTATTTTTACCTAACTAAATCCTACCTAAATTTGAATTTGAATAGTCTAACGTGTAGCTTGTGTTAGCATTTTTCTGACAAGTCCAGCACATGCTGATATGAGCTCTGTAGAAAAAGATACAACTATCAGAAGATTTCAGATTCTACAGTGCATGGAAAACATGTGGGACGCACATGTTGGCTGAAATGATGGCCAACTATTCATTTGTTTTGTCTTTTCTACCACATGTCATGCATTCGTTGGTTGTCTAGATTTGGTGCCTTATTAGCACACTTTGATTAGTTTCACGTGGCACACCCAAGTCTCGACAAAAGATGACTTAGTACATGTAAGGGCACAAATGAAGGCGCAAGGTGAGGAGAGTGAGAAGCAATCGTGTGAAATGGGGACAGAGGGGAGATGCAGAGGAGTGCTCATGATGCACGCAGAAGAAGATGAGGAAAGTGGTGAGCAAAGGATGTATGGTTAAGGTGCAACTATTATAAAGTAATGGGTGTGGCACACGAAGGGCCAAGGACTTAGCTGATAGAAGTAAGTGCAAGGTGCGCGGGAAGGGGAAAAATGGAAGGAGATAGAAGAATGCAAAGGGGAGTAGGAAGGCATGTAAAGGTGCGCAGAGGAACTGCAACTGTGCCAAGGTGTCAAAAGAACAATCTTGAGTGCGTGCAACCTGAAATGTGAAACACTAGAGTCAGGATGAAAATATAATTTATCCAGATAACTAGGAGATTTATTTGGATAACAATTACTAGGGAAGTTTTCAGAACAATAGCCACTTTCGTGGTCATGATTTGTTCTTCACCTCTCGAGGTAAGGTTTGAAGGGGATTTTTGATCAAATTAGGTCATTTGTTTTAGATTAGATTCATGCATTTACACAAGTAACCAGCTACATCTGGTTGATTACTTGTCTTTAGTTTATTTATTAGATTAGAATATATTTCTTAAATACTGAAAAGAAAAAATATATTTCCTTTGATAGATTAGTTTGCTTTTATTGCTTTGATCCAAAATATTGTGAAAACTCCAAAAACATAGATTAGATTTCCTTCAATAATTAGTTTGCTTATCAAAAATCATTTTATTTCATTTTGTATGACCATCAACAATCCACAATAGGAAAATACATATAGTTGTGATCCCTTGGTCCCACAACCCAACAAGCCAAAATTGATAATTGACATTGATACCAGTTTACATTTGACAATCTTACACACACCTGCAACTTTTGCTGAGAAAATAGAACAACTCAATACACTAAATATCGTTGTTAATCAATCCTATGACTATTGGACTGATTCGAAACAAGGTATGATTACGTGCATGACCATCCAAGTTCCACAACCTCCACAAGTATTTGGTTTTGATCCTTAGGTCCCACAACCCAAATGCCGGCCTTCTAGTTAGTTAGACATTGACGCTAGTTTGTGTACATTAGTATTCGTGATCTTTGCCACTTCCACCGTATATTATTGCACAACTTTCCTTACATCGAACACGAATTTGATCGGGTAAGAATTTTTGGACAAGAACAAAAACCACCCATAAATACCTATGGCTCCATCATACCTCTCGTTATTACTTCTATGACCTTGCCTTAAAATCTATACGAGGCACCCACAGTGTCATTTTCCGCTTGTTCAAAAATTAACAAAAAGAATCTCAAATGAGCTCAAGATTGATTGAGTCTACGAGTAGCTTTTATCTCAGATTGAGCCATCACACCACTTCAAGTTAGGAGAGAATTCTTTTCCTTAGACTCACAAATCCCGATATTGCATGTTGAAGATATATGATTGCCCAATTAGATTGATCCCCATCACCACACTCAAATTCATACTCATTCTACACTAGCTTTCTTAGCACGACCTCAAGAGGTCGTGTTCAAAGAGGGTCATGTGTTGATTTTCTATTGTATAGTACCCATTTACAACAACAATTTCAAGTAATGGATGAAAACTCAATGAAAAAACATCCACTTATAAGAGATAGATGACTCCTTTAAACAACCTAAGAAAAATTTGTCAAATGGGTCCTAGAAAATAAAGGCAGGATGATGTACCTATGAACAAACCGCAATCTTTCCAAAAGAAGAAGAAGAGAAGAAATGAAGTATACTAAAGAGACCAAAGAATATGTAAAGCTGCAAAGGACCTCACCAAAATGAGAGAAAAATTAAGGATACTTAGCATCATAAAATCATTCGGTAAATAATATTGCAACATGATATGAAGTCTATAACTCTATGAAGTCCCCAAGAAGAGGTTTGATGATGTGGTCTTTTGCTTTTAATATGAATAAGGTCCAACCACATAGAATAATGTTTTTTCCCTTACCTAGAACAAAAATGGTCTACTAACAATCTGCCCTCTCCACAAAGTAAACCAAAACTAGCAATACGAATAACTCTTAATCTAATCCACTCAAATCCGACATAGGCCTAACAAACATGTGCAAAAGAAATTAAGGTAATGTCACTAAATTTGAACTATTATAGTATGGACATAGATCATTTTCTCAAAGAATGTCCATATAGATTGATGGAAAAACAACCCCCACAACAGAAGAAAGAGGATCCACAAGTAGAGGTGGATTGGTGATGGTCTCCAAAAGAGTGGAAGTTAAAAGTTCCTAGAAGGGGAACTCCCAACAAAGGAGATAAAGGACTCCTCTAAAATATGAATTTGTGAAGGATCTGTAGAAGGAAGAGAAACTCCCTATACTATAACACAAGTATCCACTACAAAAAGATAATTGAGGTCTCGCGTATACTCATCCCAAAAGAGTTTCTCAACAAATGGAAGAGAAAAGTATGATAGGTATGAATCATCAACATAAGAAGTAAGAGGAGTGAAAGAATCCTCACACAATGGATATGGAATGAAGGCAAATATAATGAAATTATGAAGCTTGAAACATGACTCGCTTAATGTTTGATGGGAAGTTATAAGGTTCAACATTCTTTGAAAGGTGGCTAGGAGAGGGAGGAGATGTTTCCTCATCAATATTCTCATCATTGGAACTAGAAGAAAAAACTGATTATTAGGAATAGGAATCGGAAAATCTTTGTCAGCGGAACTATCATCACATAAAGTGGGTGGGAAAACAATTATATCAGAAGAATAATCAATAATGACAATCTCTGAAGGGTCTCTAAAAAAGGACTGAATAATTCTCTAAATAGTGTGATGAAACTCCATGTGTACCACATGATGGGGGTGAGACCTAGAAACATGATTCAATAAGTAACCAGAAACCTGATCACAAGTCTTAAGCCAGTCTACAACACGATAAATATTAGTGTGTGTACGATATTTTCCATACAAAAAAGGATATAGGCCTTTGTTAGTAAGGTAATTTTCCATACACACCATGATGCATAATACTCTCTATCGTGAAGAAGTAGAAGAGACTCGAGAAGTAATTCTATAAAGCTAAAGTCTTGAGAGAACATCCTCCATGGTTAATTCACAAAAATAGTAAAGTGCAGAAGATTTGTTATGAAAACACTCTCAAATAGACATCAAGCTCAGTCAAAAATACATACATCTAATATGCAAGAAAATAAAGGTGCAATAACAAAAATAAGGTTAGAAGGTGTCGACTCTATAGTCTTATTTTTATCCACAATGAAATAAGGTGCGCTGGAACATCGCCCTAAAAACCTCGAGTGCTAACCCGAAGAGCGTAAGGGTACCAAGTCCCTCTTTTATGGAAGATTTTTCAAGAGGTTAGCATGATCATAAAAATATTCCATATCCATAACAGATAATCAAGTATATTACATAACATAAACTAAATATAGATCTTAATAATATGCAAGATTAACTCATACCATAATCAAGATCAACTTTACCATACGTGGACTAGTAACAGATGTGTCAATAATCAATATCCATCCATAAAGATCCATTATATTAAGTATTGTAAAACACATAAGCTTCATACATACTTAACAATGTTACCATAGGTTGCGTATGCTCAAGAACCAACAACATAACCTTACAAATTATAGATGATTCCCATACCATGCAGATCAATACATACATACATACATATATATATATATATATATATATATATATATATATATATATAAACGGATGGAGACATTCCCTTCACCACATATGCATCCTCAAAATAGGATGCATTCTAGGAATAGCCATGCACTACTACAAGATAATTACAAAAGCATGCAATCTCACTATTAATAGATTACCTAATAATAATTATAGTTCTAATCGTATTAATAGCCCAAAACTATGCATGGTGCTTGATCTCCCACTCATCTCGAAATAGCCTTTGTGTGCTCTTAAAGTCTTCATACTAAACGCTCTCTACACTCCATGTCTATATTTATCCTTACACCGAAAATGGCTAAGTTCTTAATCCTCACTTTTCCCGTGCACGCCTTGTTCCAATATTCTTCCATGCGTACTCTATATGCCCTATGTCCACATACCTAATCCTTATGCACATTCACTACATAGGCTATATTTCATCAACCCAACATTACCCCATACTTGCTTCATTTTTGCTACATTCCAATTTTAAGACTTTAGAAACAAGGAAAAAAATATCATAATGTTCTCTGTTGTAAATAAAGCATTATTTAGAACAAACTTTCCATGCCAATCAATCTCAAACAGATAACCATATGCAGCTGTAAATGACTCGGTTATGCACCAATCTATTCATTTCATAACTCGGTGATCTACCAATCTATTTATTTCATAACTCGGTGATCTTATCGTATTCTTTGTATACTTGGTTTTCCTACCCTAAACCGGGTACTGAGTGATCTGTTTAAAAACATATCTAAATATTTGTTACAGATATTCATCTGATATCACATTGTTTTAAACTTGGTGACATAGACAACTCAACCAAAGATCTTGCGATATACTGCCAAAAATTAACAACATATTGTGTATGTCACTATTCCTAGACAACATACTCATCATTTTAGAATACGTCCTTCACCTCACTCCTTTGTTATCAAGAATGGTCTTTATTGAATACCGTAAGTCCACTTGCCCAAGGTTTAACCCTATCCTCAAGTTAGAAACATAAATTATTATAGGAAGACACTCACAATGACTTAGGGTATATGGGCATACCAGCTGACCTAAGTCAACTGGGTGTGCCAAGGTACCCTGAGCCATTGAAAGCTACTACCTATCCTAAACATGCCATTAACTTGGCCTAGAGAGAAACTAAGTTCAAGTCCTTATTGTGTGTAGATCTAGATGATCAATGCAGAAGGGTGTTGCCACATGTCAACCGCACACCGTATCCTCGAGAACACCCTTTTCTTCTTGAAGGTACACCTCCGTAGTTTTTGTGCGCGAACATCCTACTGTAAACCGCCTCATCAAGATGTACATACCCCTAGGAGGTTATTAATACATTGTTAATTTGGATTATAACTTGATTACAACAACCTTGTTAAACCCTAATCCAACACTCCATAAGTTCTTTTCTAAATTTGATTCATTTAGTCATTGAAGAACTTCCTTAACTTATGATTTCTTTTAATGTTCATTTACTTAGTTTAACAAGTAGTTAACCAAAACAGGACAACAATATCATAAGTTTTCAATAAAATGTACTTTAACATTCAGAAGGTTTAACAACCACATAGGTCCAACTAAAGTAGACTTCATACAAAATGAAGTCTAATGATTAATAATCATATCTCCAATCCTTTTTGGTTTACATTCATTTGAGAGAGGAAGAGTCTTCCTCTACATGATTAAGTGTTAGGGTTTATCATTCACAATATCCATAGTTCTTACTACATGTTCATTATGCATCACATTACTATGTTAAATTGTTTAGATAATACACATCATCTTATGCAACTTAACAAGCTGCATCATTATAAGGGAAATTGAACTAATTCCCTTTATCCATCTTATCAAAGGATAACAAGATAAGCATAATATAATATGAATAATATCAACAAGATAGAACTTCCATCTCCTTCATAAAAGTATGAGATAATTTACACAACCAATGCAAATAAATCACAACTCACAATTCATCATTATAAACTTATAAATTTACAAGACTATGCACTTTAGGCATACTGCATAACAATAGCCTTCATTCTAAAAAGTATACAACTTTTCTTTTTCAATACAACTAAAGAATGAATCAAATTCTTTACAAAGAATCAAACTTATATCAGCCAATGCATCATATAAGTTTTTTCCTTCTTTTATCACTTACGATGTCCATCTACAAAAATTGCTAGCACATGTCGGGCTTCAATGAACTGAGCATGATAAGCACTAAGCATTAAAACGAAGTGCATTCCACTAATTGTTTCATTAAAGCAACACTACTTTAATGAGATAATTAATATATCATACAATAAGCATAAGTGATACCAAACAATAAAGAAGTACAATAATAAATCTAGATCCACTTTTAAGAGAAGAGAAGAATATAATCCACAACATCTACCTAAAAACTTAAAGTTTAATTGATCCTATCAATAACTTTTAAACAAACAATAGATCTTGCCATCCCATTATTTCATAATTCTATCCTAATAGAATACAACATTTATCTTTTCTATAAGACAAAAGAAGTGTTTACAGCATGGTTCATTCTAGGATGATTCATCTAAATCTTAAGAAAGGAATAAGAAGAACCATTACGTACCATACCCAAACTTATAACATCCGAAAAATAGATCAGGTTCATAACATGAATTATCTATTTCCTTTCCGGGATAACAATCTTATAAATTCAACATTTAAGATATACCTCTAAATAGAATTTCATAACAATCCAAGAAGGTATAGAAAATCAATACAGTCTAACTGCAATTCTAATTCTACTTCGCATGTTAGAAGTTATAAATCAAAGATCTAAAACCAACATTCACAAATCAAAGTAGTCCCATACAGAGTTAATCTCTATTCGAGTTCACCCAAAAAGATAGAGTACAAGAGACAAAACCTACTCCTATCCCTCCAAATAAAGCAAGGCTTAGTCAACAACAGTTGATCCAACAAGTATGCATTCACTTATCAGTAGAACCAACTTAGCTACTATCTTTCTACATCATTACAACAAATGATTCGAACAAGGTAGACCAACATACCATAAGGAAATCACCATCTCATAAGAGAATCAAGTACAGAGGAGTTCAGCAATGAACTTATCCAAAAGATAGAGAAAAGGAATCTCTATTAGGAAAGGTCCAAATAATCAATCATTTCATTAAACTTGAACAAATGAATTTTCTGTTTCAATTCAAATCAGAATGAAAAACATATTACAGTCCCAAAAATAGCATACTAATCCCAAGAGAATATATATTTTCTCTCTTTAAAAGAAACCCAAGGACTCATTCACTGTATCCAACAAGAATAGAATCCCAAACAAGAAGCTAACAAGTTCATAATTATCCACAAACTCAAGACTGAAGACTCACAAATGCTTCACAACTTAATACGAAGAGTAAGTAGTTCATGATTCAAAATAACTAAACACAAAACAACCGAATGGAGAAAGTAATCCTTCCCTTAAAAATTTAGTGTATAAGGGTAATAACTCAACCTTCCAATGAGACCCAAACTTATTTTAAAGGATCTGAAGAGAGAGAAAGAAACCCAAAAATGTTTAAGTCAAAAGATGTCCCATTCTTATCTCTAATGCAACTAAAACAGAAATCTAAAACAAGACTTTCACAACCACAAAATTGTGACAGAGGAGACTTAGTTAAAAAAAAGCAATCAACCTGCATGTGGGTTTCCTCAAAACATAGGGGAAAGAACATCCCCCAAATCTCATGCCATTACCATCTCAGAGAAGATGATATAGTCATAAAAACAGAAGTACCACATTCTTTTAAACAAGACGTTTCCAACTCCATATCTCGAAGAGATTACAAAACGACTCAATCAAGCTATCACCTAGTTTTCTGGTGAGTAAGTTTCTCAATAAAAGAATTATAAGTTTTAAAATTTTAATACAAGAATAACCCAACACAAAAATACTAGAATAGAATCAATACATCGATCCAAATAAAAGCTCATAACACTCAAGTGTCAAATAAGAGTACAGTGTTGAACACGAGCTTCACACAAAAGTTTAGAACTTCACAAGTAATAAAATACAAGTACAGTTCCAAATACGAACTTCAAGCAACAACTTAGCATTGCATAAGTTTCCAAACACTAGTTCCAAACAAAAAAAGCCCCAACACAAGTTTATATCAAAACACGAAGCCCAAAAACAAGATCAAACAAAACTCAAGGTTCCCATAAAGTTCAAAACCCAATAATGCAATGAAGGCCTGTTCAAAATACAACAACCTTGAATACAAGTTCCAGAATGAAAACAAAGCTACGTAAATAAGTTTCACATAGAACATGCATGCATGTTGAGAGAAATGCATAGAAAAATTTTCCAAAACAACATTATTTTTGCCATGGATTCATATCCAAACATCACAGAGATTCATAAAACCCAAAGAAAATAACCAGTCAAACATGAAAACATGAATCTCATGAGAGCAGAGTTGTTTTAATGAATCATTTAGAAGAAAGCAAAGAATATTAATGGTTAGAGCCTATCATGCCTGATAGTGCTTCTGCCAAATCGAAGGAGACTTCTAGTGAGCTTCTAACTCTTTTTCTCCTCCATGAAAGATCAACAATAAAACATCTTTTCTTCCTATGCCTCATATACTTTCCTTCCAAAGAAAAATAGACCGTAGAAACCAAAAATAGCTTTGAAGTGAAGGTCAAACTGCTAGTTCAAAGAACCAGATAGCTCCATGCAGAGAAAAATCCACAATGCATGCAAAACCAAATAACCTCCTACAAACCCACCTTCCAAGTTTCCAAGATGGTTTGCACACAAAAACCAAGGCCCATCAATGCCATTAATTCCAAATTTCCTACTTATCTTTCCTTGCCACCACCTCCTAAAACTGGCGAATGCCAATTCCATCCAAACATGTAATTCCATCTTTAGTGGAGCTTCCACGTATGCCTCCACTAAATTTAACTAGCCCCTACCAAAATTGGTAGTACCACCATCCATTAAACCCTATCAACTCACTTAAATGCCATTGGAACTGTCACCTTAGAGACATGCGACCCTTAGGTTCCCTTTTAATAGTTTAGGATGGATCCCATAAAACTTAGGTTAGTCTAGCAATAACCACCTTAGGTCTTAAAACATTGCCAATAGTAATTCCCACCTTAGGTTAGATTCAATTCATAACCATTTAGTATTAGGTATTAGTTAAAAATAGCCTAACATTACTTTAGTAATCCCTCCCTTATTCATTTAGCACAATGCTTAGGTTAGGATGCCAACCCAAAAAAATAGAATAAGAGGCTTAGATTAGAATGAAATCCAAATAAGTAGACGTAGCTAGAACATAGGTGTTCTTACCTAGCTTAGGATATTATTAGGATAATCCTTTGGTTTTAGGACTCTGAATTCCTCCTCTGTCATGAAATAAATTGAATTTTTCTTACGTCCGTAATGTCCTACCAAGATCAATCACCAAAGACCCGAGCACAAACATACAACTGAATGAAAACATGTTCACATAAGACCAAGGAATTTGTAACATACAAAGTTCAGTCCACTATGTCCCTCAAACTATTGAATGTCAATTTACCATTCAGTCTATGAAGAAGATTTAAAACATTCCTTGGATCACTGAAATTGATCCAAGGATGAGTCAGAAGAAGGGATAAGTCTGTAACTCTTAAAGCCAGATTGAAAGTGAAAATGAATTCTTGATAGCCATATTGTTTTAGTCTAATGATTTTTAAGAACAAAAATGATTTATCCTTATCAAGCATGATCTTCAACAGTCAAAAGAACACATCTTTATCTAGAAAATCACATGTCAACACTTGAAATGTAAAAGAGGAATATAACAATTGTCAAGGGTGTTACAATTTTTCCCCCAAAAATGGGTAATCATAGCTTATATCTCCATGAATGAAGAATATGAATGAAAGAATAATTGTACAAAACAATGTAAGAATACTTGGGCACCCTACACTTCTATAGATAAAATTAATTTTGGATATTCTACTTTGATCTCTACTTCTAAGTGATTACAATCATTGAGCACCTTATTTTTTAATTCATAATGTCTACAAGTATTGCTTCCATTTCATCAAGAGTTGTGTTCTCACCTTCATTCTATAGTACTCTAAGAACATTATCTATGCTTGATATCATCCTTTCCATGGCATCCATCCATCACGATATCAATTTTCCAATGTACTTGACCTCCTTGCAGTGCACTCGGCCACTACAAACTCACCGTGCTTTTCTTTGCTATTAAAGTGAGCCTCTCCACACACCCAAGTGTCTCATTACTAACTAATTTCATGACCTCATCCTCCTCTACCATATTTCTTGTATTTATTATCACATCAGGGCCACACACATATTCAAGGTCTGCAGATAGATTCATAACTTGTTATTTTGCACTCAATAGTTGTCCTAGCCTTCTCTTCCTATGTCAGAAGCATCCTTTGGTTTTGGGATACTCATCGATCCCTCATCTAATATCATATGAACTAATGTGTGTAAATAATGTAAAGAAAATGGAAACTTCAAAGTGTGAATTTCTCCTCCAAATCTGCCTCTTCTTCCGGCCTCTTGTCACCAATTTTTTCTCGCCATACCGTACCGAATGTGATGTCACTTCAACTATCTCCTTTTCCTATATTAGGCACTTGATCTCAGTATATTTTTCCTTCTTATCATCCAACATCTCCCGAATATTTGTTACTTTGTCTATATTTCTATGTACAACTTCCGCAAATAACTTTGTTAATGTGTTACTCACTTGTTCATCTGAAATCATAGTGGGTTTGACAGTCATATGGCATGAATGTGGAACTTTCTTCATTTTACACAAGAAATGTGACTCTTCACATATGTTGAACTCGGTCTCATCCATATGAGTCTACATGATCCATGATAACTTCTTCCGTGTGCACATTGTTTCCATCTCCAAATCCATTAAATCCCAACCATAAAGGTCCTTGGGTTCCAAATTGATTTGTAACCTTACACGTATGATCTTGGTTGGGTCATCAATATACCCAACTATTTGATTATCGTATATATCTCTCTTCTTATCTTTCCCGCAGTGCTTCCTTTAGGGATGTGCATGTCAATCCAAGATGGGTCTTTCACCATGCAGGTAGTATGAGGTGTACCCGACTGCTACCTCACCCTTATCTATATCTACCTTTATGCCCATGACACCACTATCTATCTCCCTCTCCTTCAACTCCTCTGCATCAATTTTCAATTCTTCTTCTTGAGGCTCTTCGCATCCTCGCAGTGCACCGGAGTGTTTAGTGCATTATCCATCAATTTTTACCTTTATCATCCTTCTAAGGGATGTATCTATGTCTTTTATTCTTGTCCATTTCAATTTTTATAGGAGAATTCCTAGGTGACCTCCTAAGGGGTTGTGATGGCCCCACACCTTGATACCTTTTTTCCTCGCACTCTTCTATACCTCTACTCCTCAAAGACCTTGTTCTATGTCTATTTCCATAGTGTTGGCTCCCACCACTTCTTCTTTCTAAGGGGGGTAGGCTCAAGCACTCTTTTCTCACCTACAGTTGTTTGTCTCCTTCTATGATCCAAGCCACTACTATCTTCTTTCTCTTTTTCCCCTCTTCTTCTTCAAGGGGAAAAGTGTCTTCTTCATTTTGCAGCGTTCCCATTATATGTTACCCCTCGGGTGGTCTAGAGAGCTTGAATTCATTTTCAACATACCATTTTCCAACTTGGGCCTTAGATATATATACAATATCTTCCCCAAACTTTCCAATTTCCAATCTCATAGATTTAATGTTAATATCATCTTAAATCAGTTTCTTAATGTATGCAAACTTACTTGGGTAAACGTAAGTTTTCCCGAGTGTGTCGTAGTCACAATATACCTTTTCGCATTGAACAAAAGCTTTTATGCATTGGATAACCTATGAACTAATGCTTGAAATTAGTGCACATTGAAGGCATAGGGATCTTACACCATGGCCTCCATTTTCCATATTTTATGCCAAAATGTGCTATGCAAAAGTGCTAGTATACTACAAATTGTACTTGTTTACCCAATACCAAAGGAAGATCATTGGTATTCTCCATTCCTTCTCAAACACAAAGTGGACAAGCACTCATACCACAATTTTTTTCTCTCTACTTAAAGGGTCCACTCATGGATCCATCACATGGATACTTAGAAAATATTTCGCAAGAGATTTCTTATCCTCAAGGTATTTCCATATTTTATCCTTTGCCCATCAAGCACTCGATTTCTTCAAATAAAAGAGACATAAGGATCTCATCAAAACTTATCTTCTCACCTTAGTTTTCCTCCTCAATAATGGTTTCAAATGAAATTGGCCAAATTGTAAACTACCCCTTTTATCATCTTCTTTGTTATTTGTAACCATGCCTTGTTCACATGCAACCAACACTCGTAATTATTTAACTTAGTTAGGAGGTGTGTTTCCTCATGAATAACTAGATACTTCAGTAACTTGGGGATATACATCTTGCACCCTACCTTCATGTATCCAAGCACTTTATTTAGTGCTTCTATTGACTCCTTATTAGTGAGGTCACTTTTAAGTTCTATACCCAAACTCCTCAATCCTGTCAATTTCCCAATCAAGGGAATAGTAAGCCTCAATCAAAACCCAAAAAAGTAGAAAAATTCCTCATGGACTCTTCTCATCAACCATTAGTATATATTTTCTAGTTTTCCAAAATAAGGGAGTTCATACAGCTGCAAAACTCCCACATTGTTCAACAACTTTTCTCCTACATCATCATATACCGCCATATCATTTTCTATTCTCAATTTTGTCTTTACTACCAGTAATTTATCCAATTCATCTTTGTTGTCCTTGGTTTTATGGTTATAATCACTTAATTTGTAGTGATGAACATGTGATTCCTAGTCGCAACCCATAAAAACCCCTTCTAGATATTGCATCTCTGAAAAAAGGATTTCGGGGTGTCTTCTACTTTGACCTTGACTTCCTTCTGCTTCCTTCCCCTTGTGGCCGCTCCAAGTTTCTCTTAGGTGCCATAGAAACAATAAAGGTGTGTTCTTATGGTTAATTAAAGCTTTGCAACTCAAACCCATGTGTCGTATCTCAAATCCACGTGCACTAGCTCAAACTTGAACCCTAATAGCCAATTTCTCATCTTTACATGCATTTTCTTCACTCAAACACTTCACTCTAATGGAGTGCCAAACAATCCTGTGTATAACTTTGACAAATCCATCTGGTTCATCTTGGTATCACCGCTCTTCATGGGTCACAACTCACTCTTTAGCTCACTCTTCAACTCACTCAAATTCTCTCAATTGTAAAGGTAAAAATGATTTCACAACACCACCTTATATAGCTTTTGAAAAAAATCCACATTTATTGCTCTCCACCTACCACCGTACTCAACATTAAATTGGTGTTTCTTTTCTTTTCCGCACTGATTTTTCCACACTACAATCATAACCTTCTAGCATGCCTACTACTCCTCAGCCACAAACCTCCTTTTGTGTGCCTTCACGCTACGTACCTATCCACTACGTCTTTCACTAATTTTTTTCCATTGATTTAGCATACCTCACATTACATTGTGTGTCCATTCATTCATATGTGGTCTTCATTTATGAGAAATATTTATGTATCCACACCTTTACTTCAAGCACCTACATAATATCTCTCTATACATATCCATCTTCCAGAGAACATTCAAACTTGACCCATTCATCCTGTATAGACTCTACCCCACATTAAAAGTATGTGCGGCCCTTTGTGCATAAATTCAATATATAGTAATCAACTTCTAGACGCAAGTGCGCTTATTAAAAAAACACTAAACTAAATTTACAAAGCATAACAACAATGAAACAAATCACATATAAAGGAAATGTATTAAATAAATATAATCTAATGGAAATATTTCCTTATTACAAACACCAAGAAGATTTATTTATAGTAGGGCTTTATCCTACTCCCATTGAAATAACTAGGTAATTGTGTTCCATCTAGTACCCGTAACTCACAACCTCCTAAATAAAGTATGTAATTCACAATATACTATCCCATTCAATGCACTTTAAGCTTTCTAGGGTGGCGTAGGAACTTGGATCATAAAGAAGAACCATCTATCCAAATTCAAGCTTCTTATCCTTAATATGTCTATCATGTCATGCATTCTCCTTGGCCTTTTCTTTCTTCTGACTCCATATAGAAATGGTGTGCCTTTCATCCAACTACATCAGTTTATCAATGTACTCTTCAAGTGCTTATTCATCAGCCAATCCTCCTGCATGTGCAATTCACAGAGAAGGTAACATGAATTCCATGGGAAAAACAACCTCTGTGCTAAACATAAAATGAAAGGGTGTGGATTTTTTCAATATTTTATTAGTTTTCTGGTAAGCCCAAAGTACAAAAGATACTTTACCATCCCATTCCTTCCTTCCAACATCACAAATATTAGTCAATGTGTGGTTCGGTGTCTTGTTAAAAGCCTCAAAAATTCCATTTGCTAAGGATGATAGGGTGTTGTTTTATAGTGTGCCACTATAAATTATGCCAATAGTATCTTGATGGTCTCATTAAGGAAATTAGTGCCCCTATCACTTTTCAAAATCAATGGGTATCTATACTTATCGATAATGATCTCCCACGAAACCTTGTTTCCGTAGTTACCGTGTAATCATTTGTAGGCACCACTTCTACCCACCTTGTAAGATAATTTGTACAAGTTAGGATGTAGCACAATCCATCCCCTCGTGCATGGGTGGGGAAATAGGACCCAAAAGTCAGTTTACCACTTTTCAAAAGGTTACGTACTAGAAATAGGCCTCAAAAGAATTTCATCCTTATTCCAAGGCTTTCCAAGGTGTTGACAATGGTTGCATGCCTTACAATATTCTTTACATTACTTATATAGTGTTTCCCACCATAAACCATCTAATAAAATCTTGTGCATGTGGTAGTATCTCCTACATAATTTCCACCTACAATACCTCCATGATCTTCCTCTATAATAGATTTTTGCTCATACTCAAGCACACACTAGCACAAAACTTCACCTCATCCTAGTTTGTATAAGTTTCCACTAATCAACATATACGGCATGGCGTGTATGGAAAGTTGCTTCTTCTTTATACTCTTCATTCCTTCGGTGTGCCACACCAATTCATAAAAAGACAAAAATACCTTCTAATTCGTAGGGTGCATAGTTCAATCTGAATAGTTGTGCATCTAGCATTGTGTCCTCAATGCTTTACGTATTCTCACCTGATTTAATTCTTGATAAATGATCTAGTCCAGATTTCTCTTACATGGCTTAACCACCACTATAAAATCAAATTCCTGAAATAATAAAATCCAACGGCATATGCGCCCTATAGAATGGGCTTATTCACCAAATACTTAAGTGTCATGTGATCCGTATAGAATATAAATGGAGTATTCAAAGAAGTAGTGTTGAAATTTATGCAACACATAGATCATGGACAAGGCTTCACACTCTGTAGTTGTATAATTATGTTTAGTTGGGGTCAGTTTCCTACTTAAAAAGCAAATAGGATGATCAACAATACCTTCCCTGGCATTGCCAATACCTCACCAATGGCCATGCCAAAGTGACGTTCACATCCACATGAAAAGGTCTAGTCCATGAAGGAAAGCACAAAATAGGAGTTGTAGTAATCCTTTCCTTCAATGTATCAAGTGTGCGCTATTGTGCTTCACCCCAATGGAACTTACCTTTACTCTTCAATAATTCTTCTAAGGGTTTGGTGATCCAAGCATACCCTTTGATAAAACTCCTATAATAACCTGTGTGCCCCAAGAATCCACACACTTCACTCTAGTTAGTAGGTTCCTCTAATCCCAAAACAATAGGAACCTTAGCAGGATATACCAACAAGCCTTCTTTACAAATAATGTGTCCCAGAAAAGTCCCAAAAGGTGTAGTAAAAACACACTTCTTAATGTTTAAGGAGATGCTCAACTGTCGGTACCTCTCAAACATAAGTCTTAAATTATCACAGTTATCTTTCACTAGCCCATAAACCATCCATTAATCCAACTAAACCTACAAAAATTTATGAATAAAATCCTGAATGCTTGAACAACAATGTGTGAAAAGACTGCAGGTGCATTATTCAACCCAAAAGGCATAATTGTGTATGTAAAATTTTCCCGCTCAGTGGTGAAATTTTTATTCTCTTGATCTTCTTTAGCAATCTACACTTGATGATATCTAGAAAATCCATTAGTGAAATAGTGGATCTCATGCGCTACAACGCCTTCCAAATTTTCTTTAGTAAAAGGTGTGGGAAAGGGATCTATCATACATACACCATTCAACTCCCTATAATCCACACACATTCTTATTCGACATATTTCTCGATACTTATCACCATAGGGATAACCCACTTTGAATCCTCAATGGGCTCAATGATTCCATAATTTAACATCTTATCAATTTCTTCCTTTAACCTGATGCATAGATTAGGATTCATCCCGTAAGGCCTCTTCTTAACCAACCGTGCACGCACCTTCCTTTAGCTTGATCTTCATCTCACCCAAAAAGTGATGTACCCTTTTAACTCATGATATCCTCTAGGAAATAAGTCCTAGAAGTCATGTAGTAACTCAATCATTTTAGCAACCTCGCAGTCATACGAGAAATCACCAATGATGGCCTACTTAGGTTCAACATTTGTCCCAATGTTGACCTTATTTGTTTTCATAGGCTCAAGGTATGCTCGTGCCTTCTCATCTCGCACTATCTAAGACCTCACACATTCCCTTAGTGTGCTCAACATATAGATTTTCCACTTCTTTATCATCAATTATGTAGACCATCTTACCTTTTTCTTTTTTAAGGCAGGTGTGCCCAAGTTGTTCTACATTTTTCTCTTCTTCTTCAAAGAGCACCTCCAAATATGACTCACCTAGTAACTTTTGAATAAGTTCCTTAGCTTTTGGAATATCTCCCAACGTCAAGCACTTCATAACCTATAATGCCTCATTCACTTGAGGTTTAGTGGAAAAATAGTCAAAGGTCTGAATCATACCTACAAGGTAATTTCTTGCCAATTTCATGTTTCTTTATTGAATTCTTCATAAACATTCCATGTGTGTGCATAGCCTCACAAGGTGTAGTAGTACTTGTGCACCCATAGCGAAGGTGGTAAGTCCTCTTGCCCATTTGTTCATAGTATCTCACACTACGAACATGGTCTTGAGCATCCTTCCCATGAAATTCACATTTCTTGGTAGGTGCATTACTCTAAAGAAATCTTATAGAGAAGGTGATTCTCACTTCTCACCATTCTAAAATACCATCTTTGCGTATAATCCATGAGCATGAAATTGTCCTACATAGGGTATATACTATCATATTCCTTATTTCCAATTTATTTGTCCACTTGGATTCTATAGCACGTAAAAATACTTCAAGGTTTCATTCACCAAAGTGTACCTTAATACCGGTTACTTCCCAAACATCTAAAGCACAACACGGTCACTTACATGCGTAATTGCACTTGTCATCTCGCAACCAACTATTTCATAAGTCCCATGCACTTAGTTATCACAAGTAACCTTTATAATATCACTCATAGATTGTGCATCATCCCACTAAATAATGAATTCCTTTGATGGACCAATCACTTCAGGATCTCTAATGGTGTGTACATAAATTCTATTCAAATCCTCTTAACTCAAAGGTTCTACATAAGGTGTAGCTTTCGCATCCATTAAATGAATGATGACACACTCTTCCTTGATCTCAAAACTAATGTATCCTTTATTGAAGTGCATGTCATAATTATTCCCATAACACCAAGGGATCCTAAGAAATGCTGAAAATCTGTCTCGAATCTACAAGCACCAAGACCTTAAAGTCCCTAGTAAACTTGGCCCATTGTATAGTAATAGTAGCATCTTTCAAGACTCCAATGGGTATGGCCTTAGTCCTATTTTCCATAAATATCACATTTGAATATGATGGTAATGGTGGCCTCCCATCCGATTCCATGCATCCAAGGTGAGTACATTCACTTTTACACCAGTATCAATCTAAATGTTACTCAAAATCCATCCATCAACAACTACATTCAGATTGATCTCTTTGTCATAATCTAGACTGTGAGGAGGTAGGTTAACATGTAAAATATGTCTCTCGTGCTCAACTCCAAAGACGCATATCTTCCTTGTTATCCATTCCCCTAATAAAGGAATGATTTTTTCTTGTCACATCATCTTACAAACCTCATTCAAATCATCAACATCTTTCTAAGGAAGCTTAGCTGATTTGGCTTGCTCCAGCTTCCGTGATTGTTCCTTCAAACATTATATCTCACCCTATAAGTTTCTAATAACCTCCATGGTTTCTTGATAAAATTCCTTCTGATGAGTAGGTTTTGGATACTTTTCATGAAATACCTCCTCCTTTGTAATAATAGGATTCTACTTTGGAACCTCCCTTACGTGCACAACCTCAACGCATGTAGTGACTAACATAAGTACCAACTTAGGATCAGGAGCTAACTTTGGCATCCACTGGCCTTCCACATCACATCATTGTAGTCTAAGCATTCCCACGCCCTTATCCAAATTGTGCTTCTTTCTTTAATTTTCATACAATTCTGGGCATTTTTCATAATTGTGGTTCTTTTTGTAAAAAGACCAAATAATATTTTGAGGGCATTCATTCTTATAATGATCAGGGGATCCACATGTATAACATATTCCTCATGGAAATTCACTTCTTCCACCACCGTGACCTCAGCCTATGAATCCTCCATGGTATCCTTGACCTCTACCTCATCCTCCATTAGTGTTCCCTTCATTATGGTTATGATCATGATTTTCACCTTGTTCCTTAGAATTATTCACAACACTAGTCTCACAAACACTAGTATCAATGTCATCATTGATATAATCAATCAAAATATAGTTATTTGTATCATGCATGGTAGACATGAAAATCTTACAGTAGTAGTATACTTTCTTCCTAATCACACATCAGGTAGGGGGTAACCTAATTGAAACACGATCCAAGTGACAAATCTCACAATCCAATAACATGGTGCATACTTGATTTATGAGGATAGCTATCCTTAGTATGTCCTTCTACTTCAAATTCTCTTCACTAAATTCCATTACACATCTCATGAGTTGAATTAGTTGAAAAATTCTCCAACTATTTAGCCATAGAAGCAATCTAAGCTTCTAAAAATGGGCTCACTCTAGTTTCTATGCTCTTAATTGCCTCGGTGTGTAAAGTAACATCCAAAGCCTTGTGCTGGTTTGTAAATGTCTTATGTGAGAGCTCGCTTCTAAAAGGTGTAATCAAGCCTCTAATGAAATAAGATAACTTTGACAATAAAGTTTTAAAGTTATCATCATACTCCCTTACCCTCTCGGTCATTCCCTACT
The DNA here is from genome assembly GCA_018340775.1 of Taxus wallichiana var. yunnanensis. Classification (NCBI taxonomy): domain Eukaryota; kingdom Viridiplantae; phylum Streptophyta; class Pinopsida; order Cupressales; family Taxaceae; genus Taxus; species Taxus wallichiana. The sequence continues at coordinate 667,128,490 of CM031235.1, forward strand.
TGATGTCCTTCAAAGGTGATGATGCTCTTCACTCAAACTAAAGTATATGGAACTCTACCAAGAAAGCATCTCGTAACGCGGTATAGTCTACACAAGTTTGGTTTGGATTATATTTCCTATACCAACTATGTGTACGCCCTTTCAAAGTAGTTGAAAACTGACTTTCCTTATGCTATGGAGCTATAATCCCTTTCACACGCCATATTAATTCACACATATATGTGTGCTTAGATGCATATTCAATTCCTTTGTATTCTAGGAGGTGAAGATATGTCTCTAAATAGACTTGTTGGGGTTGGTACGGACCGTACCCACCAAATCTAGAACCTATATTACCTCATGTGTTTCCTCCACCTCTAGAACCATCAGATCTACTAGATCCACCACCCTATCCTCTCAATCCTCCCTTGTAACAAGAAATAAACCAAAGGATGTACTACATTATATCCCAACATTCGTACTAAACTGAACTTCCATGGTTTGAGAATTTGTATTTCTTCCATAGGTAATACCAACATTCTATGCACCCACATTTTGTGCTAATGATGCGCCATAAAATATACCTTCAACATGACCTCCAAATAACACGTAAGACAATTACAACACCATAGATGAATAAGATACCTAATTAATTCATGATCTTGATGGTGAATTAACTCTATTTTTCATTACTCTACCGCCCATACTTGCTTTCTTACGAGATGACTATCATAGAAACCGGAAAACCATGAGCAAGGGCTAGGTTGAGAAGAGGGATAAGATGTACACCCATGGTCCTTACAAAATCCCCACCAACACACTCTCATCTAAGGTTGAAGAGGGTTCTCTTTCATGCTTACCCAAATGGGGGTGTTCCAAATGATCTGCTCTGCATCCTCTGCGTGTGAGCTCCAAATCCTTCAAGAGCCATCTTTCTCCACAACGCCATTTTTTCTACAAATTTTCATTACTTATCTAAATCCCTCTTGTGTGCCTCATTAAATTTAAGTTTTCTTTCTTCTCTCTTCTTCTCTACCACCATGTCTGTCATCTTTACCAAACATGCTCCCCCCTTTACGTGGTGAGGTTTAGCTAGCCATAGGAAACTATTTCAAATCTAGAGTTATGATCAAGATCTTAATTGCTAAAGGGATACCACGCAAATACGATCCTCTGGGTTTGTATAAGAACTAGAACTCAGCAACCTCTGGATAGGAATAAGTAGAAAATTCATATTTCAAAATATAGTTATTTAGAACACCACTCCACTAATGATCTACAACATGTGTCCAACTCATATCAGTATCATGCAAAGCCTATAATTCTTCCTACATCCAAACAAGTGTTCTAAACCTCCAATTTCTCTTTGATGCATAAGCTACCAGCCACTTGTAAAGTTCTATGGGGAAAATTTATAAGAATTCCTCATATAACTCATGATACAGATTCTGTTCAACCCATGTGCGTGCATTAAAATCAGGTCTAGTGCTAAATTTGTGAGCATACTCTTCCTCTAAATTGTCTAACCACTCTTCAATGTTGGCCAAAGTCAACTAGTACATCTTCATCATGCAACATCCTGAAAACAAACTGAAAAATAGGCCTCGGCAAAGGAACCAAAATGTTGTATTAGTTTTACCCACAATAACCTAAGGCATGTTTGGAAGATCACCCAAGAAAACCCGAGCACTCACCTAAAGCGTGCAAGGGTACCAGTCCCTCTTTTATGGAAGTTTTTTCAAGAAGTTAGCATGATCATAAAAATATTCCAGATCCATAACAGATAATCAAGTATATTGCATAACATAAACTAGATCTAGATCTTAACCATATGTAAGATTAACTCATACCAGAATCAAGATTAACTTTACCATGCATGAACTAGTAACAAATGTGTCAACAATCAATATCCAGCCAAAAATATACATTATATTAATTGTTGTAAAACACAAAAGCTTCATACATACTTAATAATGTCACCATAGGTTACGCATGCTCAAGAACTAGTATTATAACCTTACAAATTCTACATGATGTCTAAACCATTAAAATCAATACATATATATAGGGGTGGGGACTTTCCCTTCACCACCTATGCATCCTCAAAATAGGTTGCATGCTAATAATAGCCATGCATCGCTAAAATATAATTAAAAAATCATTCCCCTATCCGAATGAAGGAAGATACACCAGGTTAAGAAGGTTGAGAGGTGTTGTTGATTCCAAATTTGAGGCTTTCCAAAATCAGCAAGAATGGATTAGAGATAATACATACTTCTTCTCCCAATCCTCCTCTTCCTCCATCTCTTCAAGCGCTTCACCCGACAATCATGTCAAGATTCCCGCTGATACTTCCCCTTCAAATTCTCCCATTTTTCAACCACCATTGGTCATTGAGTTCCCAGAAGAAGAATAATTTGTAGAAGCAAGAGAAGAAACAAAAATGACAATGGAAGATGAAGTAGAAAGACCTCAATCCATTGTTCCATGGGGAAGGAATATAGGCCCGCTTGCTCTTGAACCCCCTCTTCACGATCTACCAGCGGGTTCCCGTAAGAACTTTCCAAATTTTAAAGGTGACAACGCACAACATCCTGAAGAACACATCACTACTTTCACAACATCATGTGTAATTCTTGGTGTCCAACATGAAGATGTTCTTTATGAGACTATTCGTGGAGTCCCTCCAAGAAAAATCAACATAATGGTTTTACCTCCTTCCTGCCTAGTCCATCATGGGTTGGAATGACATCAAGGATGCCTTCAAATAAATATTTAAAATAACTAAAGACTATCAAGACCTCCCTCAGTGCGGTTGTATCAAATAGATAAAGGAGAAAATTAAACCATGAGAGAATTTTTGGCTCATTTTAAATGGTTGCTTCATAGGATACTTGAAGAGGATTCACCATCTCAAAATAATGTCAAAATATTCTTCATCAATGCTCAATCACCAAAATTATGATTTTTTCTGTGAAGATCCCAACAAAGGAACATTATAGAAGCACAAAGGATGGCCTTGAACTTGATGAAATCTCATCCTCTCTCAAAAGATTAAGAACCCATCAAAGGGAAATACCCAACATCATGGAGATGAGAGAACCAATCCATCACTACAAAATTTGATGAATGAGATAACATCTTTGAAGAGGGAATTATTTGAATGAGTTTCTCCCAAAGAAGCAATGAAAATCAGATTGCAGGAGCACCCTCGAAGGCTTGCCTTGGAGGCCCCACCTTTCAATGCAAGTTTTAGGAGTAAGGAAAATGAAGAAGAGTTTAAACAAGAAAGTGAAGGTGGTGGTTACCTAGAAAGTGATGAGTTTGAGAATGATACACAAATTAGATTCTATGAGTATTCTGGAGGTTATGAAGAAGACGAAGAAGATGCACCCAATTTCTCATGCATGGTATTCACTCATTCTCAGTCTGAGAAAAGAGCATCTCCCTCCACTACTACAAAATAAAAGAAGGTTGATGATCCTCTTGTGGTAACTCCACAAAATAAAATAATCAGTCAAGGATCCCCACTTCCATCTTCCATGAAGTCTACATTGTTGGAGCCTAACCCTATAGCAAGTAAGAAGACTCCTGCAATCCCAAGTAAGTCTTCTATCGATGTCTCTTCCAAGTCTAAATCTAAATCTTCTCCTGTAAAATCTAGTACTTTGAAAGCTCCTAGTGTACCTTTCAAAATACCCTTTATTCCCCAAAAATCTACTCCTACTTCCAAACTTGTCCTAAATCCAAAAGCATTCCCTTCACCCCGTATCCACATTTGTTCCCTTTGGATTCATAGAATATGAAAACAAATCCAAAGTGTAAATTATTGAAACCGAATATTTTCAGACTCATCCTGAACAATTTGAGAGGTTCATCTGATATATTAAGAGTGGTAGTCTAAAACCCAATGTTGTAACTTCTAGTTCTAAATGCATTCTACCAAACTCAACTACACCTCCCTCACGTAACATGCTTTCTATGAGTGCATCAAAGACTAATAAATTTGAACCTTTCTACATATCCCTTCTTATTGGAGAATATGTACTGAACAATTGCATAATAGATTATGGTGCCTCAGACAATGTGATGCATTTGAAGGTTGCTAAGGCTCTCAAACTTACCATGAATCCACCTAGTGGCTCTTGTTACTCTTTGGAATAAAAAGAGGTCTCACTTATAGGGAAGGTCAAATATGCATAGGTGGTTCTCACCATATTTCTAGACAAGAAAGTTTTAGTGATGATTTTGGTAGTAGATGTCCCAACCTCATTCGGAATGTTGCTAAGTAGAAATTTCTGCTAAGACTTAGGAGGGAAAATTCAGATGAATTGGTCTTTTGCAACCATACTAGTGAAGGGAGACATGGAGAAATTTCTTCCCGAGAAGAAGATGAGGTACACAATACGAAAGTCCAAAGGCACTGAAGATAACATTTTGTACCGGGGTAGTAGGTCGATGAATCACTTTTTGGAAACCAAGGAGGAAGAGGATATTCCCATTTTAATAGGTACATACATGCCTTCTCAGAGAGATTTTGACTTTGAAGAAGCATTGAGGAGATTCAAGTTATAAGAGGGCAGCCCTAAATCACCAAATGATGCAAACCATGAAGAAGAGGAAATGGTGCTTGATGATTTTCAAGAAGAAAAATCAGCTTATATGTTTATCTAAGATGAGGATTTATTCTCATTCCCATTTGGGGATGAAGATGATCTTAGTCAGGCCATATATGGAGAGACAAAATCAGCTTGTGATGAGCCCATGAAAGTCTTGAAGGAAATATCCGTACAAGAACTGCTAAGAGCCATAGAAGAAAAAGAATACCCCAATCTTAGTCTTTAACTCCTGATGCAAGCCATAAATATGCAAGATAAGCGTGAAGCTGATTTGGAAGCCTTAACCAATGTGAATTTTGGCCATATCGAGATAAGGAAAGATGAAAAATATGATGTCTCTCTTGAGCTAATGGTTGATGGATGCAATAACAAAATGGAGATATTTTCTTTCCCATTTGAAGATGAAGAATCTTTCCATGACAAAGAAATCAAAGCAAGGAGTTTTGAGACCTCTAAAGATGAATCTATTTTTGATGAAGGATCGGTAGAGTACAGAGATTCAAAAGATGATGAGGTAATCCCTCCAGATAGTTTCCTTAAGATACAAAATAAAAATTCTTCAAAGGCATACAAAGAGGAGCTGTAGGAAATGACGACACATAACTCAGTGTGAGAAATACTTGGATGCAGTAGAAGTTGCAAAAGACCTTGAGATGATTCTTGATCTCTTCACTCATGTCATGGACATACAAAACAAGTATGAGGTCACATCTAATCCTTCCATTAGTACTCAAGCACCTCACAGTGGAGTAAAGGAAAATAATAAGTTTGAATTTTCTCATGGAAAAGAGGTCAACGAGTATAGACTTGGGAAGAAAATAATCTAGAATGTTCAAGTAATTTGAATGAAAATCAGCTTTGGGACGGTGATGAGGTGCTCGGCGAAAAATTATCTATGTCAATAAATGTGGAATGCAAGTATGAAACCAATTTTAAAGAGGATGAAGGAAATAGAATTTCCAAGCAAGGACCTAAGCATCAAGCAACTCATGGACTCACTCCAAGTACATGAAAATTATGAAATCCGAGGGAGGGTACTTTCGGAACTCATCAACGACTTTCGTATCTTCATTCCAACTTTTGAGAACTAAAAGTGCTTCATTTGTCCCAATACCATAGGTGATTTCTAGGTGTGTTTTCCTTTTTTTTTCTGTGTTTCCTTTCCATATTTGTGTGTGTTTTTTTTTCCTTCTTCGATCTCTCTCTCTCTCTCTCTCTCTCTTTGTAAGTTGTCCATGACTGCAAGGCCAAATGGATAAGGCACTTTGGTCATATGTTGTAAGTTGAGATTCTAATATTTCTCATGCCATGTATTATTCAATCATTCCATGTCATTTCCCATAGAGCTAGTTGTTTTTTTGCAAATGTGCAACAAGGAAATTGACAATTTCTAAGCACAAAAACTATACCCCATATGCTAAAATTTTCATGTTTTATCATTCCCAGGAACCCCAAGTCTATCTAGTTGGTCTAATAACTTCTTGATCAGTTTTAATTCATTCCCCTAGGTGATTTTAGGATTCCATCAAAAGATGTTATCTTCTGGCAGTATTGGGAAGAGCTATCACTGGCCTTCCCATGACTAGATCAACCCTCCTGGAGTAGAATGGAAGGGTATAATTCAACATGGAGTTGAATTGAATACCTTATAACATCATGGAAATTATTTTTCAAGTTTTGGGAAGTTATGAAAGACTTGGATCAGTCTGAGTAAAAACAGGGTTCACAAGCCTAGGCAGTACACAAGCCTTAAAAAGTTGTTTAGCTTCGGAAGGTGATTTTGGGAGCTCCGAATGGAGTTATAAGTAAAACAAAAAATTAAGGAAAGAGGATTCCAAGACCTATATTATGGTGAAATCATATTTTTCACAACACCTTAGCGCATAGGATTTGCAAGAAACTTTTCTCAAGCACAAGTGGAGTCTCAGATCAAAATTCCACATTTTCATGGATAAAAATGATGAATCAAGACATGATACCCCACCAATGGATTAAAAATTCCATTTCTAGTCGGGATCATATAAAATTTCACCAATACATTCCATCAAGAGCTCAAGTTATCATCGTTCCAGTCACCATCTTAGAGACTATCTAGAAGTTAGTCAATTTTTGGGAGGACACTTGTCAGCACCAAGAGCCTAGTGGGATTTTATGTCCCAAAAGTCCTTGAGGTGAGGTACATCATCCATGGAAAAATGCACCCAGTCCCTATGGGAGTCTTTTGGTCACCCACGTGACTAGCTTTCAGCCCCAAGTGCATTTTTCAAGCAAATCCCGTCGTCGGATCAAGGACACATGGCGTCCTCATAACCGCCTTGAAATTGATGTCCCTCATGTCCCTGAGGTGAGGGACGTTAGGGACACAAAAATTCTCCCAGCCCCTCCATGTGCATTTTTTGAAAATTTAAATCTAGCACTTAGCCATTTTCTTCCTCTCATTTCTCCTCCACAGCTCCTCACCATGTCATGGCTTTGCTCAAGCTTGTTCAGACACCCAGTCCACCATTGCTGATCCAAACCAGCTCCATCATGATCACCAAACTCTCCACACCATGAATTCATAGAAATATGCAGGCCTCAGATAAAAATGGAGTGAAATGATGAAGAATGAAGAGAAAATGGAGATTTTTCACCAGATAACTACGAAGCCACCGATCGAAAAATCCTCATATCTTGCAAAGTACAAGTCAAATTGAGATTTTGTCTTTTGTAAACTTTCACATTTTGCAAGACAATCAAGATGCAATAAACAAGAGGTAAAATGGTGCCTAGAATCATTTTCTCCAACAAAATCCTCACTTCATGTACGGCTCACATTCATCGATTTCCCATCACTCCGACAATGGAAACAAACTAAAAAATTACACATGGGCTCCAAATAAAAACCTATCACAATGGAGTTATTTTTGTTGCAAATGGAGACAAAAACCGACCTGAAAATTTTAAGCTTCATTAATGGCTGCCATGGTAGCTTCGTGCTCCAAGCCATTGCAAGTCAAAATTTCAAAAATTATTTCCAATCATTCTAGTGGGAAAAACTATGTGAAATTTGGAGGGTGTGATTGTAACAACAAGATAAGTCCAAAAAAGTATGTTCCATCACAAATCAAGCACTTGGAAACATACTTTCTAAAAATAGTAAGTTTTCCTATATAGACTTGCTATGTTTGGAAATTCATCATCAAAGTAGCCGAGACAAAGGTAGCAGAATTCAAGATCATGAGGATGCCGAATGAGTGTTCGAGCAGAAAATAGTGAAAATGACCACTTACTAAAAATAGTAAGTCACCCAAAAGAAGTGGTTGAGGAAAGGGTAGTGTGCATAGGATCGAATGAGGGATTTCATCACATCACGATGGTCGAGAAGAGGCAAAAATCACCTCTCACTAAAAATAGTATATCATATGCAGGTTGGGAGTTGTGGTCATCAACGGAATAGTTCACTCAACTTGGCAAGCATTCACAAGCTGATTTGAAGGAGTTTCATAGTGTGCAAGGAGTTCAAAGATTCAGAGTTTCACTGCATTTGGAGTTTTCCATCAATGAGGATCAACAAAATTCATTAGGAAACATCTTCTCCTCTTCTCTCTCTTCCCTCTCCCCAACTTTCTCTCCCTTTAAATTTTCTAATTCTTTGTTGGGGTTTGCACTTTTTGATATGCCTTTAAGTCACTTAAAAGTGACTTTAGAAACATAATGTAAATTAATTCACCTTGATTTTATAAAAGGGACTTAAATATTTTGTAGGAATATGAATAGTCTAAAGTTAGGAATAAGGCATATGGAGGGTCATGAAGAAGATGAAGAGTCAAGTCTATTCTATAAATTGTAAATCCATTCCCATCTCAAGGGGTTGGTCATTAATTTTGTAAGCTCAAGAGTGTATTCTACCTTGAGACAACAAATGAGATAGCAAGATTCTTCCTTTCCCCCATTCTCAATTTCATCCATTTCTCCACTATGTACAAATTTTGTTTGAGAAATTAATACAAGGAGTTTCTAGCTTTCATTGACTAAGAGATTGCTTCATACTTTATGTTCATCAAATTTCATTTGGTCTTGATGATGCTTACAAAGTCGTTTCTTCTCATAAATGCATGTAATGATACTTTTGACTAGTGTGTGTAAGAATTTGATTTCCTACCTATAGCATCAGTTCTCATACCTCTTTTCTCACTCCCCTTTCCCACACTTCGAGACAAATTCCTCTCTAGCAAGTAATTGTTAGCTTTGCCACAAGGTCGGTGGAGTTTTCATGTTGGATCCTCGGTCGAAATACCACCACAGAAATCAACCTTTTCATGTGCATGCATATATGGAAGTTGCACCAGTTAAGTAGAGGGAATTATATTCCCAGAGAGTTGGCAAGAAATCCACAAGTTTTTCCACCTAAAAAAATTTCTCGCCAAAACTCATTATTAATAAATTATCTAGTAATAACTACAATTCTAATCCTATTAATAGCCCAAAATTGTGCATGGTGCTTTATCTCCCACTTGTCTAAATATCCTTTGCGTTTTCTTCAAGTCTTCATACTAATGTTCTCTACACTCCATGCCTATATTTGGCCTTAAACTGAAAATGAATAAGTCTTGAATCCTTACTTTTCCCGCGTGCGCGTTGTTCCACTATTCTTCCACACGCACCTATGCACCTTATTTCTGCATGCCTAATCCTTATGCGCCTTCATTACATAGGTTATATTTCATCAACCCAAAAAAATCATTCGATAATGTGTCTACATGAAATTAGAATACCCTAGAACAATGATAACCCCCTATTTGTGGAGCTTTATAAATAGTGTGTAAGGTGTGTTTGTGCAATGTGAAACAGTTGGCCACACACTTTCCAGTAGGATTAAAATCATGGAAGAGTAGAGGCCATAGTAAGTTTCAATCTAAATTAGAAGAATGAAACCATATATAACCAAAAAAGGTGAAGACAAGAAACAAAGGGTAAAAAATAAATTTCAGTGTGAGAAAAAGTGTCTCATGTCGCATATGGGGCTCCCTTTCCGCAAGGCTATGATAGACGTGCTCACTAGCCCGTAAGCAATAATAAGATTACTAAAATATAAAATGAACTCCAAAACTATTCAAAAGGCTCCCAAAATGAAAAAAATAACCTCCAAAATGCCAAAAAAACTCGGAAAAAAACCTCCACAAGCGGCCTACAAACCATAGAAATGTTACACACTTCCAAGAAATTGTTAGCGAAAAAAACACTAGTAATGCTAGTTTTGGAATATTTTCCCAATTTAATTAATTATCAAAAATTATTTTAAAAAATTAAAAGGTGATTCAAAAACAAAAACTAGGTTACCTTTAGTTAATTAACCTAATTAAATAGTGTCCTTCCTTAAAAATACCACCTTAAAAAAATCTAAGCTACATCCTAAGGTTAAAATATTATATAAGGCCAAATTTATAATATGGACTTCAAAATAGATTTGGGAGGAAAACAAATGTTGAACAATCAAAGGGTAGAGGTGAGGTCACATGGTGTGAGGGCATATGGGAAGGATGAGGAAGGGGGATGGTGCACATTGGATTGATCAAGCACAAGGAAGAGCTCTGTAGAGAAATCTATCTCGAGGTAGAGGATCCGGAAGAGATTATAGAGGAGAGGACGAGTTGAACTAGATTTTAGGGCTAACAGACCATGAGGGAAGTGGTGAGCATGAGTTAGGGATGGCTTGGAATAGAGGGTTCGAGAGGGATGGCTCGACTCAATGGAGGATCCATTAAAGAAAGGAAAATTTGGGATGGAGTGGGCCATTGGAGACCGAATAATATGGCATAGAGTGATACAAGACAAGAAGGTTGAATGACACATGTGGATGGCAAGGGTGAGAAACATATACATAGGGTATAACCTAAACTAATATAAGATCAGAACATATATATAATGGTGGCTCATTTCATATGAAAAATATTTCACATGGAGGATGAGCTCATTAGGAAAATAGTGAGGAGCTAGGGTTAAACAGAGAGGAACAAGTTGATTAGGAGCACAAGTGAATAAACATGAACATGGTGAAACACAATTTGGGTCACTAACTTAGGAAACAATGATGAACAAAAATAAGTTGTCATAAGGGGATAAGAACCAATGCAACAGGGGAAGGCTCGAGGTTCTAGTTAGGTTTAAACCAACATGGGGATGGTGAAAATAGGGCTAGGTTAACAATTAACTGAGAAAGGTAAAGGAAAACAAAGAACAACATAGAGTGAAATCCAATGGAAATGTGACAAGACATGGTTTTCAAGGGATAAATTGAGCTCAAAACTAAACAAGCACAATCCAGAGAGTATTCACATGAGCGAGAAATCCAAGCTTAAGCCAAGGTAGGACAAGATGGATAATCACTAACCGAGCTGGGAGAGGGCTTGACAATCCAAGGTAGTATGGAAGCATCCTAACTCACCATAGAGCTCACCAACTAGAAAGGGATGAAACCGAGCTATGTGGAGGGTTGAGGGTGTAAAATAAGGAGAGGTGGGTGTATGCAAGGATATGAGATAGGAAGGAGGAAGAGAAGGGGATTCAAAGGCACTAGGAATTTTATGGAAGAACTTAATGGAGAAAACCATAAAACCAAACCACAAAACATAACTACCGAGTGCCTTTGAATCAGCTGCAATGCGTAGAATAATAAATATTGATTAGTTATTTTCCTCTCATAGTGTTTCTCATCCAACCACCTAGAAAAAATGTACACAAAACCACCTAAATTTTAACTATCTTTTAGATTATAATGATTAGAGCCTCCTAAAGATAGAAAATATGACAAAGAATGTTAACCATACATATAAAATGATTCATTAAGGGTGTAAACCACTATAAAATGGTCATTCCATTGAAGAAATTTATAGTTATTATCCACTTAACTTACATGGTTACATTCGGATTAAAACATTTTTAAACCTAACAACTAATAAAATAGACTGAAAAATATATTTGTAACCTTAACTACAAGGTAAATTTTAAGACCCCCCTAAAAAAATGGATATTACTTTGAAAATTTCTAAAATTGACTTTCAAAATCTTGGTGAATGCCACAAAATGAAATGAAATTTTTCCGTTGGTAGAAACTATCACCAAGAGCATATTGTTATTCGTCGATAACATTATGCTACCAAATGGTAGAAAATTTTTATTTTGTGCACGTGGTTAAGGTGATTTGAATATTAAAAATTTTCTATTAATATAAACGTTAGGTGAATCAACCAAAAAAATTAACTTCTACCCAAAAATTTATGTGACATAGCAAGCAACATGTGGTCATGTGTTTTTGCAAGGTCAAAAATTCAAACTTGAACCATGACAACCAAACCCAAGTGTCAAAACTTACTTGAAAACCCTCCTGAAAACCTCTCTAGATCAGTATTCCCTTTGTATAATGTTCATCATGACCTTGAAATTCCTCTCAATGTGTTGTACAAGCTTTCACTAGTGTTTGAGAAGTTGTGGCGGGGTCATTCATCTCATTCAATGAAGTGATTCCGAAAGTGAGTTCTCCGATATGACTAGAAAGGATAATTTTGGCCTTTTTAGGACTAGTGTGCATCCTCTGGGACTAATTTTAAATCTCAAAATCATATAGAGGTGGTGTTCGAGATATTTTAAAGTAATGGAACTGATTTAGGAATATTTAGGGAATTTTTAGAGGTTTGAGAATAGTTGCATTGAAAATGGGTTTTTCAGGGGTAAGGAGCATGCAGTCTAAAATAGTACCTAAAATTTTGTAGAGGATTATGGGATTTTTTTTAATGAATTGGAAATAACACATGTATGAATTGGAAAATTGGATGAGTTCTACACATGATGAAATCATAAAATCTTTCACAATACCTAATGGTACTTCTCAAGATGACTTGATTTTACAAACATACCCTATTGTCCCAAAAGAAAAGGGCCATTTTTTGGATAATGATGAATAATAACGTCCTTAAACCTATCAAATCATTCTTTATATTGTCTTGGGATTCAAAACCATATAATTTTTTTAATAAAATACCACTTGGAGCTCAGAAATGTGTTCTCAAATTTCCATACTTAGACATTTTTAAAGTTGATTAAGTGACGGGTTTTCTTATCCCATGTTTCTTGTGTGTCCCTCTTGTCCCTATTTTCCTTGTGATATAGGAGAAAAAGGGAAAATAGGGGAAAATAAAATGTTCCCCACCCCTCATCTCTTCCCATGGTTCCTCATGTGACCTTTTTCTTCACGACGGAGTGTTAAGTCCCTTTTTCCCATATTGAACAAGAAATTGCCAAGTGGAACCATCCTACCAAGGGAAAATTTATCATCCATTGTCCCCCCAATATAGAGGGGATATAGGGTACAATAAAATTCACCCCATCCTAGTCCCTTCCCAGGTTCTCTATATGAGCAAGTTTTTAGCCCTCCAGGTTCTTAAGTAAGTTTTTCACATCTCCCTCTCCTCTCACCCTATTATGACACTTGTCATGATCTGGAAAAGGGTGAAATTTATTTTCCCTCTCATCCTAGGATATAGGGGATATGGGGAAAATAAAATTCACCCCTCTCTAAAGTCATAAAAACCCTAGTTTTAAAGCTAACTCTTTTTCTCACTCATAAACTTAAAAATAGATTGTTGGGTGAACTAGAAACTCAAATAAGATATTTTTTACATCATTTATTCCTCCAAATAGACACAAACATACATTTTTTCTGATTAAAACCCTTAAATACCTGAAATTTCACCACTCATGTTGTCAAAATTCTTCCAAATGCGTAACCATGAATGTAAAAATCATGAAAAAATCATAACTCTCAATCTGCAGTCAAATTCCATTGAGATTTTCTCAGCAGTTCCTCATTCTAGGAGTCTTTATGAATATTGTAATTACAAGATGAATTATTCCCTATTTAATTAACAATATCAAACCCTAATTTTTTCCCTATAATCTTCTTTTTCAATTTCCAAGCATTTTGGCAAATAGATCATGGTGAAATTTGGAGCACAGGATCCCGAAGGAGAGTTAAATATAATCAAGACATTTTCTTTGTAAATGGACATGGATAAGTACTATTTATAAAAGTAGTAAGTATCTAGTATCATCACTTAATAAAAATATTAATTTCTCTCATATCAGAGCATTCAAAAAACAATGAAGAAGACAAACTAGGCCAAACAAACAATTTTCAAAAAAAAAAAAAAAAAAAAGCAACTTTCCAAAAATAGAAACTTTCAAAAAATCAACAAAGCAACATCAATGAAAGTATTTTTAGCATGTTATGGGTTTCATAAAACTAAATTCAATAGAAAACTCACTTTCTCCCAAAAAATTAGCTCTTGACCCTACTCTAAAAATAGAAAGTCTTCGATTTAGTTGCAAAAAGTTGCTATTGTCTTAATTTTCTCTCATCTTGTTCATTTTTGCAAGAATGAAGTTCAGTTTTTATAGAATAGATCATGTTTTTACCCTTTCATCTAAATATCTAGATGTGGGTGATAGTAATGTTGTTCATATGGACTGAGAGTGGATTATATGCTACGAGGGGTCATCACATGTCCTGCTTGTAGTAGTATGGATTTGGTGCTAGCATATGCTTATCACTATGATCTAGAATCAAGAATCATAAGGGTAGACGACAACTCAATACTCATAGTAGTACTCACTACAAAGTTAATTTCATAGTGTATGAAAATCTTGATAGGAAACAACATGGTCATCGTCATAAATGAGTTTGCATTGAGAAAATGGTCAAAACTTGAATCCTATCTCCAAGGCCTTGTCTTTGGGGTCGTGGTTGAAACAATTTAGGAAGCCTTCTCATGTACCAAATACTTTTTATAGGCATGAATTTCACGTAGGATATTTGGATGGAATCGTTCTCTAGCTAGGTAATGGGTGAATAGGCCACGTGAGATTTTTAAAATTGGATGGATAAATTCATCCTCATTTTCCTTGAAGGGAATCGATGATTTGTAGACAAATCATAAGAGACAATATCCACTTTTAATTGCTTTAGTTTTCAGTCACCAAAAATTCACAATGACATCATACAGTATACGCTCTCATGAGTACATGATCATTCGAGAGGCTTGAATCTCACACACAATGTTTTTCAAAGAGATCCCACTTTTGAAAGGTACCCACAAATTACTCTGAAAGAAAGCAATCATCATTTAAGGGTGGATGATGCATTCACCTTGTTTTTCATATGGTTACTAGAAGGAAGTCTTGAGTTGATATTTTCCTCTCTTGCTACAGCATTGATCAAGAGATATGAGTCCTATTTCACTCAATTTTATACCATATCTTACATCAAATTCTTATGGTTTGACCTTTATCCTCGTAGGATTCCAAGATACCTCAGTGATAATATTGTGATGTTTGATCTTTGTAGGAAAATTTCCCATGTCAGTGGAAAGCTTAAGAACCACAAAAAGAAAGGTGTTTCATTTCTTATCTCTTTGGGAAATTTCTCATGCAAGAATGTTATATGGTGCTTCAAATCTCAAATCTTAATTTTATCCTTTGACCCTCTATTTATATACACGAAGGTAATATTTTTACATCATAAGTAAATCTAAGGCCTTATAAATTTTTGATCTACACCATGTTTCACAAATCAAAGATTATTAGGTAAATTGTTTGAATTATTTTTAGTTAGAGAGTGTGACCACATGAGAATGACTATTGGCAAGATGAGAAAGTTCAAATTTTATTGGTTTGAATATGGATTAAAAGATGATGGGAATGAATTGTGTAATCTTGAATATTAAGAGGTGAATGTCACACCTCTCCCATAGGTATCATGGAGCATTCATGAGTCAAGAGACATAAATGAACAAACCAAAGTGTTAATCCAAATATCTAGGGAATGGTTCAAGAAAAATATGGTTGCTCTTATTAAATTATGTGGTCTTAAGACTCTTGTGAGGCATTCATCTCATCATTCAGATTCTAAGGCAAGTGAAATGAATACGATCTCTACTCACTCGAAGATATCATAAAAAGGAATTCAAAAGAAACTAAATTTCCCTATTACATGAGGTTACACAAGAAATCAAAAGTCATTCAGAACCTTTAGATGAACTATAGAAATTGGAGATAGATCCACCTCATCCATCAATCTCTTGTCATTCTCTAAGTATCTCCTCCTCTCAGAATCGCACTAACTCAACCAATGCAATATTTACCCTCTCACTCGGATCCAAAAATAATAATCATGCCCAGTGTTGATCCTGAAACAACTGAAATATTCCCATGGGTACAAGAGATTATCGGAGGAGATACTTTCCCGGTTAGAAAATAAATAATTTCATATTTTCAATCCATTTCAAATATGGTGAAAAAAAAGAAAGGTAAGAAAGCTCAAGTTACTTCCCGCTTCTTCAGTGGTGCTTTGGGGAATCGGTACATGGAAATAGTTAGGCTAAAGTTAGTCGAGCCTATTAGTGGGATGACCCTATCTAAGTATGAAATGATAAATATTCCTCTGGGGCTGACAAAACATGAAGGATATTCCCATCTTTTCAAATAATCTTGTACTTACCTTCTTGCAAGGAATGAGGAGTATAAGGAGAAGATTGAACAACTGGAAGATCATATGAGAAATATCTCTTCCTATGTTCAAACCTTCTTGGATATAAATCTCATCCTCTCTCTCTTAGATAAATAATTCACTCCCATCAGTAGTATTGATCCGAATCCATTAGGAGAACACAAGACTTCACATTACAAGATAGGGCCAACAACAAGTGGGTGAGAAAATTCTTGAGAAAGGTAGGACCTTGCTTCCGAAATTATCTCATTGTTTGAATACATGTTGCAACCCTCAAAATGTAAAAATAACTAGGGATGAGATTTAAAAAGAGAAAAATTATTGGGATCAGGTATTTCCATTGGTGAATGAAATGGGTGAAATCAACTCTTCCATATTGGTGAGAAGAAATGTGTTCAACTCAACATTTGAAAACATGTCTCCAATCTGGTCTAGAACTATATGAGACTCTTAATCATGATCTAAAGGATTTAGACTCATATGATGATATCACTTCAAAAATGTAGGAGGACATCAATGTGGAAGTGTAGAAACTTGGATTACTTATAGTAAATGAGAACACTTTAGTGAATGATCTTGTGAAACCATTTGAAGAGTTGGTTAAGAAAGAAACAAGAGACCTATTCTCTTTCAATGAATATTCCTATAGTATATTTCAAATATCATATGTTTTATCTCAAACACTACAAAAGAGCCATAGGCATGGTTCATAAAATACAAAAGTATCAATGCCACCTCCAGAGAATTGGCTCAAATCTCTAAGTTTTGTACACATTCCTCAAGCAGAGAAGGTTACACCCGGTGGCTCATTTTAGCAAGGATTTCAAGGGAATTGAGATCTTTCCAAAATCACTCTCTAAAATTCCTTCAGAAAGCGGAACTTCATCAAGTACATCATTTTATTCTTAGTAGCTATCTCCTCTCTTCTCTCTTTCCTACCCCTTCCTCTCTTCTCTCATTTTCTATTTCTTTGCTTAGGGGGTTTACTTTTCTTTTTTTCTTATTCATTAAAATTTGACCTATAGTTTAACTTTGTAATGAGTTTCCTTTAATTAATATAAAGGAGGCTCAATTTCTTTCCTAGGAATGTGAAAGGTCACAAGTTGTAAAGGTTAGTTAAAATTCATGTGGGGGTAGGTGAAGAGTCATTTTGAAGTCTATATAATTGTATGACTCCCTCATTCCAAAGGGTTTTCAATTTTTGAGTCTCTGAGTAGATAGTTAGTGCACTACAAAGAAACAAGAAAAGATAGCATTTCCTCTATTCCCTTTTCATATATTTCCCTCTCTCTCTCTCTGATTTGTGAATGTGACAATCTTGCATAACCAAGAAGGGTGTAAAATATTTTGATGAATGGATGAATGAAATTTTATGTTCATGATTCATTTTGTCTTGTCATAACTAGAAAAAAAAATCCTCTAGTTGTGTGTGGATAAAATCTATATAATACTTGTAAAAATATTTTTGAGCCTATTTACAAGATTAACCCCTCTCTCAAAATTCTCACTCCTACTATCTCACCTTCCTTGCAAATTATTCCCTTGCAATAGGTGCCATAATTTTCCATAGATTTAGTGGAGTGTTCCTATGTGATCCCCAGCCTATTGGCCATCTAGAGATTTTTTTTTAAATTTGCATACAATAAAGGGATCCTCCCCTTTTCCAATCAAGACGGACATAGTCCTGGAGTGTTGGTGAAAATTGGCTACTTTTTCCTAGTGAAAAATTATTTGACCAACACGACCTAACACCTCAAAATTTGGCAAATCCACATTTTAAAAACCCAAATATTTGTGAATTAATGAAGATTCACCACTGAAATTTACACTTCCTAACAATAACACACAAACCCCTTGTAAACCTTCTACATATCTCTAGCTCTTGCAAACTCATGCTTCTCCTTTAGAGGGAAAGTAGAATTGTTCCAACATAAAAGAAAGGGAATACAAAAGGATTCTCACCTAGTGTTGAGATAATAGATTATTTACATTTTGCAACAATACACATGCCTTCAATATGCTTTGACATTGTTAGTACATTTCTACTAGGGAACCTTCCTTATCTGCAAATGGAAATATGAAAAGTTGTAACTTGGAAATTTTGGCAAGTTTTTGCAAAATAATGATATTGTTGTAATTTTCTTATTAGTATTTAGTTTTAGATAATATTTATAAAATAATGTAGTTTTGTTATTTTTGCAGATGTCTTCCTATGAAAATTCAATTTTATCTTTACCACATCTAGAATAGTCTACATGCTCATATGTATATTATATATATATATATATATATATATATATATATATTATAAAGACAATATGGATTTGACAAAGGAAAATTTGGGAAAATGTGTTGAAGAGGAAGAGGTTGAAAGTAGTTTTAGTGGTGCATAGAGAAACAATAGGTTGTCAATAATTATGAAAAATATAGATGCAAAAGGGGGTAAATATCATATTACACCTTATGAGGAAGAGTCCATAGATCATTTGGAAATTTTTCCTCACGCGTTGAACAAATATCAATCTGATTTTTCCAATCAACAATATTATGGGGCTTGACCAATGGATAAACCGCTTCCAGCACTTTATAAAGAATTCACATTTTGGAAGCGAAACTACATGATATGAACTTCTACTATTCCCAATGTAATTTTGGGATAATCACTTTGATAGTAATTAATTTTGGTACATTTGTTAATATTAACTTTTTATGGCCTGATGTACTATTTTGTGGATTGGCCTCATGAGGTGAGATACAAAGTCAATATGTCCAAATATGGCATGTGTTGTAATGTAAATTCAATGGAAGAACATATTCATATATACCTGAAGGAAAATTGTCGTATACATGATCGTATATACATTAATGGATGATCTTATGCATTTAAAAATATTGTGGGTTTCATCAATAGTACATCTGGGTGTTCATTTATTTTATCTCCCAATTGTCAATTTATAGAGTGTACCAATGACAAAGAAGATGAAATTAAAGGGCCAATATTACCACTTTATGTCATGGTGGAGGTGATAAAAAATATCAAATTTGGTGAAGAGCTTCTGATTAACTATAGTTTTAAAGGAAAAACAACACCAACAAGATTGAGAAAAAATAATGTTGCCACTAATGATTGATGTATATGTATTGGTTATTTGAAACCTAATTTTGTCACAATTTAATTTCTTGTAATATTTTTAAAACATCTAAAACCACCATTTCATTAAATTTGGAATAATTTTAGTGTAATAATTTTTGAAGAAGCTCATTATCGGTTTCTTTACATCTAAATTTTGGTATTCAAAAATTTTATTATTAGTTTTCAAAAATGTTATTATTGGTTTTCAACATTTGAGTTCTTAGTATCCAATAATTGCATTATTGGTTTCCAATTTTTAGTTAATTAAATTATGAGGTATAATGGGGGACACACATTCTCCCTATTAATTTTCATTCACATTGGGAAAAAATGATTAAATTTGGACTAATTTTAGTCTAAGAAAATTTTCAAGAAGTTCATTATCGGTTTCCTTGCATCTAAATATGTTCTTACATTGCATGAGAATGGGAGGCCACACATTCTACCTCTTCATGGTTATTTTGAGCTCAAATGGATAATAGGATGCCATCTAGTTTAATAATTTAAATTTTCATAATATATTTGGTTTCCAATTGTTTGTTGATCTTTGAGGGAAAATTAGAGGCCACCCATTCTCCCTATTAATTTTTATTTAGATTGATAGAATAGGAGTCCATCTAGTTCACTTAAGGATTAGTTCATTTAAATGATGATTAGGAGGCCATATAGTTCAACATATGTAATTTCCATAATATATTTACTCATAAAAACAAAATTGAGTGAAAAAAACACTACTAAATTAATTGTTTCCATTTTGTTAGTTGGATTCTCTTTACCTTATTGCTATGCATAATATCTATGTCAACACTATTATTATTAAAAAAAAGAAAATCAACATATACATTTAATATATTTTACTCAAAAAAAAGAACTTCACAATTTAAGTTTCATTTATAATTAATAATCATCAATAGTTAATTTAAAATTTCTCAATGAGCATCTTCAGTTTTTAGAGGCCCGCACATGTTTAACCCAAGTACATATATGGGTTTTTTACGCTTTTATCTTTCTCATAAGATCTTTCAAAATTCCAACTATGTGGGATCTGAAGGTAATGAGCATTTACAAACTCTTCAAATATGTATTCCCCTCATCAATGAATAATATGTTAAAATCAACATATCTCTCTTTGTACACATCAATAACATCCTTTAAACTATTCTTATATATAGGATTCAAATTTCCACTTTGATACCTCTTAAATTTATTTAATATTATATAATGTTCTCTTCCCAAGTAAACAAAAATTGGTATCATGTAACCAAGCAAAGTGTGAAAGAAAAGAATATACTTCTTTATTATCTAAAAATGCAAACCATAAAGCTAGATCAAAATGGTCTCTTATAACCTCCAACAAATCAAGAGGATAAATCCTTTGGAAATATGTATATGAAGCATGTTTAAAATCATGTTTAAATTTTAAAGGCTTAGTTCCGAATATCTTGGGACTCGAACAACAATCCTTCGCTCCTAAAATCAACAATTTCCTTGCAACTGAAATCAAATGTATGATATACATTATTATAGAGATATATAGTAATGATTAATCTAACAAATAACCACATAAAAAAATTGAAATCCAAAAATTTTATAGCATAAATAACAAGATGTAAACTAACTTTAAAATAACTTTCAATAGTACATCCCTATTACTAAAAAAATCAATAATTTATTGTAATTGAAGTTAAAGATTATGAAAAACATTACCATCATTTTAATAATTACATTAGTAAAACAAAAAATAAAAATAAATTCATTTTAATGTTATAAAATATATAGTAATAATACAATATATTAACTTTTGAATGCATTAGAAATCAAGCAAAAATGGAACAATAGTCTTTGGGCTTCATTTACATAATGAGAATTTAACACCGGAAAAACAAATCTTGAGAAAGGGTGTTTTTGATCGGATAATGGAGTGCGGCGTGAAAGCCTCTGCATTAAGCAACGAATATCATAGCCACACTAGCAAGTGACATTATTAGAGGGACCCGGTTTTTGATGGTGACTTTCTGCTCGATGTCCACTGTTTAATGCAAAATCTATCCCATTTGGCTAGCGTAGTCACTCCATTTGGATTAAAGAAGGTGACATGATGCTTCTTTCTCACATTATTCATCTCATAATTTTGGGTCTTTTGGTGATGAGCTTCTTTCCTAGAAAATAAAATCCTCTCGCTTTTCCCCCTTTTTGGAATCCCTAATTCCTCTTTGGCTTTGAAATCAAAACTTTTCATCCTCAAAGGGTAATATATTTCCTAGGCTCTCTTGAAACCAAAACCCTAGGCTATCTCCTCCTCTTACTTCATCTTCAGCCTTTACCTCATCTTCATGGAATTCCCTACCGAGGGTGGATGAGTTTGATAATAATTTCATTCTTGTGGATGTTTCACTTAGGATGACAAGGTGGAACTTGACAAAAATGATTGACTGTTGGATGGTCGATCAATCTTTTCCACAATATGGCTCTCATTGCCAAATTCTATGGAAGATGGCTATCAACAAACAAAATATAAGCATGGTGTGAAGAAAAATGAGAGAAGGGGATACAAATTCATTTTTTGGCTAAATTTTTCTTCCCGATTTTATTCCAAAGCAAAGCTCAACAATCGGATGCCATCAAAAAGAAAGATAAATATCTTCTCAAATGGTGCCTCCTTCTTCAAGTATGGACCCCCAATTTTTTCCATAGAAAACTGAAGAATAAATGCACTAGGTATGGGTCCGTCTGTATGCCTTAACAATTGAATATTGGAATCCAAAAATTATCTCTAAAATTTGTAGTAGTTTGGGGAAATTCATCTAGATTAACCCTAAGACTTTGGAAGGTTCATTAGCATCTTTTGTCGGGTAAGTAAGCATTGCAATTGACCCCTCCAAGCCACTTCCGAATCAATCTCTATTCAAAGTCCCTCCTAACTTAGATTCAAGCCATGGAATATGAAACGGTGTCTCTAAAATTCTTCAAATGCAAATAATCTAGCCATTTTCAAAAAGATTACAAAGCACCCCAAATAATTTTGGCCTAGGTGGATCCCTAAAGAGGATCCTTGGGCTTGGCTCATAGAAGACAACTATATGGATCAGGCTCCACCCTATTCACTCAAGGACCCTATTGGTCTTTCTCCGGTTGATATAATTGTCCCATATCTTGATTAAATCTTCCCCCTCTCCTCTCAAGATCTTATCAAAAACACCTCCATGTTCGCAAAAGAATCTACAAGACTCCTCAAGCCTATGTAAAATGATTTGGAATCAAGGAATGGATTTACTTGTGGAAGAATTAGAAAGATGGGTTCAGGGAGAAGGAGGCACTTTTGGTATCTCATCCCACCCTATAGGAAGAATCTATACAAGAGGAAAGCATTGGGAATAACCATTAGTGGGACAGTAAAGACTATTATTTAGCATCTACTTCTATCCTACCCAAGCTTCCCAATACTGGTAACTCAGCCTCGGTGGGAAGGCCCAATAATGAAGCCAAAACTAACAAATAGATTATTGAAGGTAAGAAGAATAATAATCATAATTTCTTCCAGAAATTAAGTAGGGAGGGATAGCCTCTCCCAAAAATCCAATGAATATCTTGTCCTAGAGTGTTAGGGGCCTCAATTCCCTACCAAGAAACACTTGGTTAAGCATTGCATTTTCAAACAAGGGGTAGATTCCTTCTTTCTTTAAGAAACTAAGTTGTGTTCGAGAATATTTCGGGGTAATTGATCTTCAAAATGTAAAGGTTGACAAGGTCTTTTTGTCAACTCCATTGGAGCCTCAGTGGATAATATAGAGGAATCAAAAAGCTATAGTCTCCTTCACAAAAATTAATAGTAATTACCAATGGTGTTAGGTCCAATTCCTTCACTCTAATGTTAGTTTTCTAATTTTCACTTTTACGACCCAACTAACCTGATTACTAAAAGGACCCTCTAAGATTATATTTCTAGATATTTGGAAGGATTTGGAGATGATTTAATCCTAGTAGCTGGGGATTTCAAAGCAATAACTTCATATAAAGACAAAAATGGTGGCATCTCAAGAAAACCTTAATCACAAAATGATTTCTATTCTTTTATTCATTTTTTTCCTTCTTGAATTAGAACCTAAACCAGTTTGGTTCACCTAGTCTAACAAGAGGCTAGGTTTTAGTAGGATAGTAGAAAGACTAGACATATTCCTATCTAATGATGTTTGGCTATTACTTTGGAAATTGCGGTGCTTAATATCTTTGGTTCGATCACTTTCCCATTTCTCTTCAAATCACTTTAGAATTGGCTCCCAAGAGATATCCTTTCAAGTTTGACCTTATGTGGTTAAGAGATCCCCCTCTTTGATTTGGAAAATTAATAGTGGTCCTCCTTCTCCTTTAAAGTTATCAAGATGTTTATCCTTTCTCAAAAACTAGCCAGTCTGAAAGGAAAGATCTTAGAATGGAATAAAATTCATTTCATGAAAATATTTTCTAAGAGAAAAAGGGTTGAGGCATATATCAAAGCATTGAATGAGGAGATATCCATATCTAGGATGGGCTACATTGAATAGAAGAATGGAAAAGAGCTAATGGTTAAACTGGGTGAGATTTTTTTAAAAGAATAAATCTTCTAGAAACAAAAGTCCAAGGAAACATGGTTAAAAGAAGGGACAGAAACACCAAGTTCTTTCACTCTTTTTCAAGTCCAAGTGAATATACATCTACATCTCTAAATTAAAAACTCAAAATGGGGATTAGATTATAGATCAAAAAGGCATTAAAGATGCTTCGATTACTTTTTCTCCTATTTACTAGCCGTAGACTCCCTCTCCCATCTATCCTCTCAAAATGCCTTGCTAGAACAAGTTCCTATGTTGGTGGATGACACTTGGAATGGTTTCCTCCTTGCTCCTTTCATAGTAGAGAAAATAAAACTGTAGTTTTTATATGGAAAAGGATAAAGCTCCCACCAAGATGGATTTCCAAAATCATTTTTCTAATACTTTTGAGGAATAGTTATTTTTAATGTTTGGGCTGTGGTGGAGAACTCTAGGTCATCAAGTAAAATTATTAGAGCTCTAAATCACAATTTTATCTGTATGTATCCCAAGAAATCCTTGGCGAAGTTTCGAGATGATTTTTGGAAAATTTCTCTATGTAATACATCCTAGAAAATCATCTCCAAATCCATAGCTCTTCGGCTAAGACCCCTTTTGGATTCGATCATCTCAAAGGAGTAAATTGGTTTTCTTATCGGCAAATCAATATTTGATGGTATAATTTTGTCCCATGAATTAATGATTTCTCTCTGTGATCCATCGATCGGGTATACTTATCAAACCCGATTTCAAAAAGGATTATGATAGATTGATTTGGTGCTTTCTCATTAAAAACATGCTAAATATGGGCTTTATTTAGGCCTTCAGTAACTAGATTTTCAATTGTATATATTCTCCCAAATTCTCGGTTTTGTGAATGGTTCAACAGAGGGACATTGTGGAGGGATTTGCAAGGTTACCCCCTCTCTTACTTCCTTTTCATTTAAATAGTTAATTCTCTATGCAGGCCCTTTCTAAAGACATTAAAGAAGGAAATTTAAAAGGTATCTGGATTATAGATGGGGTAGACCAAGTCTCTCACCAGCAGTTCACGAGATGATACCTTCTTCTTTGGAGAAGCTTTAGTTATGGAAGATAGAAAATTGGGAATTACGTTGGACTCCTATTCGTAAGCGAGTCAAGTCATTAGTTCTTCCAAGTCTTTGATTTTATTTTTCAATTCCTCTCCTAGACTTTAGGGGTGTATCAAAATACCCTAGGATTTTCATTGGGTTCCCTCCCTCAAAATTATCTGGACATTCCTCTATTTACTAGGTCCGGACGCTCCTCTTTATGGAATGAACTCTATCCTCTTTTGATAAAAGGTTGCTCACTGAAAAGGCAAGTGGATTTCCTTTGCTGGTAGACTTCAGCTAATCAAGTTAGTCCTAAGCATGCTCCCTATTTATATCTTATCGCAGTTATGAAATCTCTCAAAATGATTCTCCATAAATGAGAGAAAATTTTAAGAACTTTCCTTTCACAAGGAACTGGGGAAGAAAGGAATATCCATCTGATCAAATGGGAGGAAGAAGACTTACCCAAGTAGAAGGGAGGAGTTGGGATCCTAGATTTAGGTATCCAAAATATTTCTCTATGAGCTAAACATATCTGGAACCTCATTTCCAATCCTTCCAATATTCTCAATAAAAATATGATTCACATTTACCTCTTCAATGGAAAGTCAGAAAGTATTATCACTAGTCAGGATCTCCAAAGAGGGTCGCATATTTGGAATTTCATCAGTTTATGTAGGCATGTTTTCACCTTTCTCTCTCTCTTCCTATCAAATTGGTAATGGGGCTTCAAATAAGTTCTGGGAGGACTCATGGAATGGCTTACCCTCCATACATGAGACTCTAGGCTTGGAACAAAACAAACCGGCTACCAAGGTAGCATGAGGGGACAAGGTTATAATTTTGGGTCATAGAGTATTGATGGGAGTCCATCCATTTCTTATAAAAATGTGGACAATCTAGAAATCCCAAAGGATTATAAATATTTATTTCAAAAATTCTTAAGAAATGCAAAGTTGGTTTTTCAACCAAAGAAGATCAACTCATTTTGTTAGGCGCCAAATCGGGAAGTATTCAAAGAAATCATGTTATGAGTATCTTATCCAAAGTGGGAGGGAAAAGGTAAAATAACTTGGAAATGTTGTTGGCATTCTAATTTCCTTCCAAAATTAGGTACTTTCAATTGGTTTGTGTATAAACATAATATTCTTACTCGAATCGAGAGAAGGAAGTGGGGCTACCACGATCCTTCAAGGTGCCTCTTATGCGAGAAGGAAGAAGAGTATATAGATCATATTTTTCTATTTTGCACTTTCACATCATAGTTTTGGTCTTCGCTCTACCAAAAATTGAACCTAGCTTGGGTGTCAGGTGCAACAATAAAGGAGGTACTTCAATCATGTCCTGTAATAGGAAAAAGTCACTCTTTGGGTTCAATTTGGATTTGCAGCCCTATTCTCGTTTATTTGGCATATCGGTGGGAAAGAAACATCTATCTCTTCAAATAGGTTTCTTCTAATCTCCATATAGTTACCTTGAAATGGGAAATATCCATTTCAAAAGATGTTAAAGCTTGTTGTAAAAATCTAGTAGATTTCTCCAATAGGGATGTGGCTATAAGGAAAGCATGGCCTCTCTCATAGCTTCAAGTCCTAGGTGCAATTTTGAAGCAATGCAAATCCAAAATGGGAGAAACATTTACAGCGGAAATAAGTCAAGTGGATTCCACCCCCTCTAGGTATCACAAATTCAATTTTGATGGGGCCTCTAAGAGGAACCCGGATCTATCAGGGTCGGTGTGCATTATTCGTAATGAGTAAGGTGAGTTGATTAGTGTTGGCTCATTCCATCTGCAAGATGGGACTTAAAATATATCATAAGCCCAGGCACTCCTTTATGGGGTAAAAAGGACAGTCAAATGTGGGAGCTCTCACCTCTTCATTTAGGTGATTCCCAAGTGATAGTTTAGGATGTGAAGAATGTTAAAGCTATACATTGGGCTCTAGAGGACTATATCATAAATATCCTCTTTTCGGAGGACAAAATAGACTCATGGAGTATTATACATGTTTTAAGATAATCCAACTCAACAACTAACCTATTAGCTAATGAAGGTGTTATCACCAAATCAATGCACCCACCAAATGGTCAGAATGCTAACAAGACGTTCGAGTGTAATTGGGTAACATGGGATCACCTCTTAAGCTGTGGGACTTGGGCTAGAGGTGAACCTCCAAATAATTTTGTATTCCTCTTCCTAAAATAAAAAACATCTAACTAGACCTATGCTAACATTTTCATGGGATTAAGGGGGACATATTTGTAAGAAATAAAACCTATACTAGAAGTGGTGATGCACTAAGAAAGGGTGTTACTAGAAAAGTTTTTAGTTTTCCAGTGAAGGAAGATGAAAATGAGAAGGATGGACAAGAACCAAAAATCAACCACATACAAATATTCACTCCCAGATAAGCACAGAACTCCTAAAACCTATAATGGAAACTTGAAGTTGCACAATATACCTACATACATGAGAAAGGCACAAAGAAGTAGCTAGAATGATGAAAGGACCAATAATTAGTCACAAAACAAAATTTTATTACTTCAATCATGTGCATAATGCATCATTACATGAGGAAGAGGAAAAATTTCCATTATAATGTTGGAAAAGAGGCTTGAAAGTTCCCACAATCCACAATAGACTAGCTTGCAAAAGAGAGAGGAATACTTTTGAAAAATGTCCAACCCTTTGGAATGAGCTTCCCATTTACATTTATAGAAAATCCAGTTGAAGAGAAAGGATGGAGAAATCCTAAATTATAGGGCATCAATAATGGCACATGATGGCCACCATGTTTAATTACATCACTAATTGCATTTACCCATTATGCACAATAAATTCAAAAATTGAAATTATCCTTATTTAATTTAAAATAATATTTTTAATAAAATATTTTTAAAATAATAATATTTTTAATATATTTTAATAAAAAAAAATTACATTTGGTGGGACCCCTTGTATCCTCCATCAAGCCATTAGGTTGGTCTCTCACATGTCATATGTTAACTCAGTCTCCACCACTAGCTTGACCCATCGAGTTGAGTTGACACGTAGCTTGGTTTTCATGTAATGATAACCCACTTTGATTAGGTCTCCTTGTCCATCATGTCGATCTCTCCATAATATAAAATCAAGCATTCCCCTCATGTATTGCATTAAGGGATCAACACCTTGACCAGTCTTTTAATTTCTCGGCTAAAAGACTTGGGCTTAACTTTATGAGCATGCTCCCACACTTTACTCCAACACAACCCCTTTCCAATAAATTAACCATTCATATGTAGCCTACCATGCTTCACTCGGAATACACGTAATTTCTACCATGTCCTCCTTGTTGGATTTCTTGGCTTGGGAGCCCGAACATCATTTTTCCAAGCTCAACATGACGTTTTTATCAAGAAAGTATGAAAGATAGGAATAGGAATCCTGAACTTTCAAGTCATTTTCCCCTTACATTTCCTTGGAAACTTGGTTCATAATGACCACTTCTCCACGTGTGTCACACATTGTTTGCATGGTTGCTCAAGCAAACCCAAGCCCATGACCGAGCTTGTCGGTGCCAAGCCCGAGTCAAGTTGGCTCTTCATTGTGAGCTCCCCTCGAGCTACCTTGTTACCTGCTCAGAGCTAAGTTACAACGATACACTGAGAAAAAACTCATCTTCACCATGTAACCACCAAGTCATGCCTACGAGCCCATGTGACAAGCTCTCAATGGCTTGGTTGACACCCCATGTCCTAGTGAGCTTGCTCATAACTTGCTCCTTGTCTGAGTGACCTAATCGTTAAGCATGATTCCAATCCAATCTTGAAACTAAACTAGCTCCATCAAGCTCGAGTGTCTTCCCTAGGTTGGATGATCCAATCGAGATGTTTTTCTTGGACTATTATCCACCAATTCATGTCTACCCAACACCAATATGAAATTAAGCTCTGACTTGGCCTTTCGAGACTCTTCTTTTCCTCTTCACAAGTACTTCACCAGGTGAGTAACTTAATTATTGATCCATTGAGCCAAGTTGGCTCCTCGTCCTGTGATTTGAGCTATGGTTATGGTTCATTCAAACTCTCTTACAATGGCCTTCTTACCCGAGATCGATCATTCTCCATTTGTACCAAGGTAATTTTTTTGTTGTTTCTGTGAGTAATCTCCTCGAACCAATGACTTATCTCATTGTCAGAGATCCTTCATAAATGTGAATCCTTTTCTCTAAGTAACTCACCTCCTCAATCAAGCTCTTCACCAAAATGACTCCTATGCAAACCATGTCAAGCCGAACTTCCATTAAACCTTCTCACAATCTTTTTCCAACCATTTTGACCCGAGATCACTTGAATTATCTTGACCTACACCATTTGTACATGTATCCCCATGGAATGAGAGCTCATCGAGCTGATCCTATGATGACTCACTCGAGCTACGAGTGGATCCATATCTCAAATTTGACACCCCCGACTAGCCATATCTCACTCATCATCTCTTTCTTCCTGCAACTCACCTCTAATTTCATCTCGTAGCTCATCCAAGATTTGCATCTATCTTGATAAATTTCAACATCAACTCGCCACTTATTAGGTTAACTCGTTGAGTAGCTCATTTGAGTTACTCAGTGAGTTATTTTAAGCTTGATACCTCCTTAGCTCATTGGATTGAACTTTTTTCTGCGTTATAACTTCATTATGTTTTATTGAAATTAAGGAGGTAATGGGAGCACAATAGGATATTTAAAACATGATTTCTCAATTTTAATGGATTTCTCATGCTCCTTGGTGGAAAGTGGGCCCACAGAGGCCAACCTCAGCACTACGAGAAAACTCATTAACCTCTAAGACCCAAAATAGGAGAACACTCCGAAATGATCTGATATTTCTGTAATGCCACAGATGTGCCTTTAACACCAATTTTTCCTATAATGTCCCGAAATGTTTCTTGAAAGGGTTTCCTGTTCTTAGGGTATGATTGACCCACGTTGTCCAATTTTTGTCTCAAGGGTAAAAATTTGATAACATAAGAGGTGAAGCAATCGAGAGGAGGTCATCATTTCAACCGCAATGGCTAAGTGGTCTAGCTTGGCAAATATCATTGTAAGGGACTCTAATATTATTATTGTTTAAGCATGATTGGCTTGGTTTGTGCAACCCCATATTCAAGCGGAGTGTTTAGCTCACTTCATTTTATCATTTCCCACCCCCTTGCAAACTACGAGTGACATGTCTATGGTTAGTAATCTCACGAGACATTCTATCATTCCCTTACCTCTTTTTTAAAGGTGAATCCTATGAAATGGCATTTTATGGAGTTTTCTCTCAAGATCACCTAAAGAATATCTTTCACATTGGTTCCAGTCTATATACAATGCGGTGGAGTGAATTTTAGGAGAATCCTATTTCCATGGGCGGGAAGGGATAGGGTAAATATAAAATATCTTTTGTATTTGTCTCTAATCTATTAATCATTGAAAAAATAAGGAGGAGACTCATGATGACTTTCCATAAATTCAACGAGAATCATGTAGTAGGGTTAGAGGAAGATATTTCCAGTTCATCATTCCCACATCCTTCCTCTAGATGTTAGCAATAGGGGATCATGAATTGGATGTTGGGGCATGCATGGTAGAAATGGAAAAGATAAATGCAATGCTCTTGGATTTCACATCACAGATTAATAAGATTTGTAGGACAAAGAACTTGGGCTCTACCTTCATCCCATCTCTATATTTGGATTCCCTAAGAACTCTAATCGGTCTCATTCCTTCAAAAAAATTTGAAACTGTGGTCAAGGGAAAATTCTCCTATGACTTCCTTCTAAAGGTGGTGAAAGTTAGGGAGGTGGGGCACTTTGCTTCATCCACAAAACGAATGTTGGGAACATGAATTTTGTAAAGGCCAATGGTTTGATTAAAATGGAATCAAATCTCATGTCAAGGTGGATGTTAAATTGATTTTTCGACTAATGTTTTCTTATAATATATTTTTACATTGTAGATTCTAGAATTTTGTAGTTTTGGTTTCCTGTGGCGTAGTTAATGCTTATTATATTGGCTCCCCTATTTTTTTATAGTTTTACATTGTATAGTCTGAACTTATGAATGTAAGGGTGGGGCCCCATCACCCCTCATTTCATAGCTCTAGTAAAAATTGTTTTCCTATCAAAAAAAAATTAAATGAATTATATTGTCTTACGATATAGTAATGTACCTTCAAATTGATTTTGAAAATGGCTTACAATTAAATTAGCTCAAAATATTCATTTTAATATAGTTTACAATTTTTAAACTAATGTTCTTGCATCATTTACATCATTCACTAAAGTGATTATGAATCATTAGCCAATTATCATCTTGCATATCATCCGAGAAAGAAAAACTTGGTGCAATAAAATAATTTTCTTGAGGAAATCCTACCATTTCAGAACTGATCAATATGGTATTTGTAGCATCATATGATTTATGTTTTGAACAAACCATATTTAGATCTTTTACCTATTCACAATTTGCAATCGTGCACATTTCAACACCATAGTAAAATAAATCTCTTTGCTTGCCATCCCAATTTTCTTTAAAATATTATTACCTAAATATTTAACATCTTGGTCACATAAACTTGACCAAAATGTCATCTCAAATTTCATACATATGCATTTTTAAAAATGAGATAACTTTTGTCTTGGATTATAATGACATCCTTTCGTCTGGGAAGATCTAGAAATTTTAGAAGTCACTTGACAACTTAGAACACCTTCCAAATCTAGTATCAATAGAGGTTTTCTACTCAGATCTACACAAATATATTATTGAATCATATACTCTAAAAAATACCAATTACGACATTTTTATAAAATTAAAGCAACTAATTTTTCTAATATTATACCTAAAGAGTGTGGTATTTTTCCTTGAATTGTTGACTCTACATATATATTTTCATAACCATCTATAAATAAATGTTTCATATAATTAATCATTTAAATTCACTAATTGCAACAAAAATATCATATGAAATAAAAAAGTGAGTAGTTAATTACATGTTTTAGTTGCAGTGCTATTCGAACCTTGCTCAACTTCTTGATTCTCTATATTTTCTAGATATTTTACAACATTGGGTATGATTGGATCTTTTGACTCAGGAACATTTTCCAAATCTTTTTGATTAGATATGCATTTACGTTTCTTAGAAACTATTGTTTTTGTTGCATCCAACCCAACACCATGTGAATCACCCCAAACTGGAAATGCAAGTGGTTCTTTATATGTTTGAGAGACATTGAATTCTTATATTTCCACACCTACAAACACATATTCACTAATATTAGATCAATTATGAAAAAATAATGAATATGATAGTTTAAAAACATCTTAAAAGAGATCAAAATTATTACATCGTTAATAATTATGTAACTTAACTATGATCATTAGCCTTATGTAGCTAATGAGAGGTATCCCATACTTCCTCAATGTGGAATAAATCTTATCTTATACAAAATAAACTTAAATTTAAGAGAATACATTTTGATAGTATAATTATTTAACTTTTTCTCCCTCCAAAATCAAAAACTATAATCATAGAAAGGTACAAAACTCACCAAGTACACATGAAACCTCAATGGTTGAAAGTTCCTTGTAAAATGTCTTCATAAATAACTCCTGGTCAACATTTTCAACAATTGATACAAGATAATGATCACCTATTTTTACAAATGTTGGAAGTAATGTGCATCCTATATAAATGGAGATAAATGGAGATAATGTTTCTCTCCTCTTGTGTGTGCTTTTTATTAAAATTTTCCAAAATTCTCCATTCACTCAAAGTGGAATGGATTCCTTGACCTAATAAGATTAAGATCATTACAAGAAGGAATTTTCAATTCATCTTCATTATGCTCCCAATCTAAATCAACCTAAATTTTTCTTCCTCTTCATCATGGTTATGGATGTCAAAAATAGCACATATTACTGAAAACCCATCAAAACCATGGGAAGTGTACAATATATGTCACCCATAATAAAATTTTTAAAAATTATCCTTAACATATCTACAATATATTGTCACAACTTCTACCACAATTGGTACTTTTAGAATTAGAATGAGAAACACACAAAAACATCTACTTGCAATTGTTCCCAAAAATTTGAACATGTAAATAAGGTCCTTTACCGTTACATTAGTAACAATATTACACATATCCATAACAAGAATATCACATGCAAACATAGATAAACTAGAAATATTCTCCAATGTAGTTCTGAGTCCAAATGGAAAACTACAACAAGTAAAATTATTTGTATTTGGATCTCTGGCTAGAGTATTGTTGTGAAAATATTGAATATAAAAACTAGTATTTTTATTGTAACTATAGATATTTTTATTCCTTAGCCTCATTTAATTTTCCTTTCCTTTATTAGAACTTTCTTTCCTTTCCTTCGAATTTTTTTTTCCCTT
This sequence comes from Taxus wallichiana var. yunnanensis, assembly GCA_018340775.1. Classification (NCBI taxonomy): domain Eukaryota; kingdom Viridiplantae; phylum Streptophyta; class Pinopsida; order Cupressales; family Taxaceae; genus Taxus; species Taxus wallichiana. Next base: position 667,161,843 of record CM031235.1, read on the forward strand.
TTGAGAAGTTTGTTGACCATTAGCAGAGTGTTTTTCTTCACCAATTATGTGACATAATTGATCCAAATGGGTTATATGAATTCCATATTTATTTACCACATTTTCTACATCACATTGAAGTCTTGTACAATTTTCACCATCCTTCATGCAAACATATTCAAATATTTTTTCTTTTTGTTTCTTTCTTCATTAATTATTTTGCATTAATTGTTAATGGTCTTAGCTCTTTGACCAGGATCAAGTAATGTCCTCAACCAAACATGTCCTTTTTAATTCCCATTTTCTTGCAACACTATTTTTGTTATAAATAAGACAAAATATGGATCTAGTGTTATTTTGGTAATCTTGGTTGTTTCAAAGATAAGATGCCTAACTTCTTGTAACTCAAAAATTTACTTGGAAATGATAAGACTCACTAGTATTATTAATTTTAATAAATATATAGGTTTTTTTGTGCTTAAAGAGTGGTGTGTAAAATGAATTTTGTAATAAAATTGATGTCCCTTGATTGATTGAGAATACAAAAATGAACCTTGTAAATAAAAATACGACACAAATGATGGGGCAACATAGAAGGATAGAAATAAAAATTTAAACTATAAATAATTGTATGTTACGTGAGTTAGTAGACCATAAAAATGAAATTATAGGTTTGTAAATTTGCATGAGTGTGTGTGTGTGTGTGTGTGTGTGTGTGTGTGTGTGTGTGTGTGTGTGTGTGTGTGCGCGTGTGTGATGAATGTTGAGTTGCTTTGAGGAGAGATATTATGCAAAACTTTCAACATAGTAAAACAGTTACAGAAATATCAACAACATATTCATAACAAAACACAAACACCAGATATACGTGGGGAAAATCCTTTCGGATAAAAAACCCCACACTCCAAAAGCCCACTCAATGTATTTCAAATCTAATAACAAGATTACATACACTTGCAGAGCAAGTTTCTTACAGGAGTATCACCAGAAACAATTCTAGGAGGATTAAAACTCACTACTCCAATTGCTTCTCCAAGCCTTCAATTTATAGACCTCCGGTTATACAAGAAACCATCTATGGTTTACAAAACCATGTGCCAAACCTCTCATGAGGTGGATAGCATTAAAGAGCAAGATTTCGGTCTAAAATTAGGCTCCCACGTCCACAATATTCTCCCCTATTTTTGACCCTTACAGATGTCATAAAATCTGTCATAATATCTCTAAAAATAGTCCTTCCATGATATACTATCATATGGGAATCTTTTGACAACTCCTATTTCTATTTTTAGAGCCTAGACAATGTGAAACGGTTGTAGGAAAATCTTAAATGAATAAACCAAACAAGGTTGAGACACCTCATTTCCAACAATCTCCCACTTGTCGAATACCTTGCAAGGGCCAAGGGAAAGATACCATCATGGATCAACTTCTAGGGGCCGAGAGGCCCATAGACTCGGAACACCACCTAAATTTCATTGTGCTCACGGGCTTAGTTAATGCATCTGCAACATTCACAACTGTCTCTACCTTTTCCAGCTTCACCCTTCCATCCTCGACCATATCTCTCACGAAGTGATACTGAACATCAATGTGTTTGGTCCTGGCATGAAAAGTCGGGTTCTTCACAAGGCAGATTGCGCTCTGACTATCACAGTATATTGTAACTTGCACCTATTTTAATCCAATATCTGAACACAAATGCTTTAGCCAAATGGCTTCTTTACAGGCATGAGTAGCTGCCATGTACTCTACCTCAGTAGTGGACAAAGCGACCACAGCCTGTCACTTGCTCATCCAACTAATTGCACCACCATTAAGAGTAAACACATATGCACTGGTGGATCTTCTGCTATCGACATCACCGGCCCAATCTGAATCCACAAAACCATGAATACGTAGGGAATGTTGATCTCCTCTTCCATGAAAACATATAGAGTACTCTGATGTACCCCACAAATATCTGAAGACCCTCTTAACTGCATCCCAATGCACTCTTCCAGGATTAGACATAAAATGAGAAAGAACTCCCACTGCTTGGGCAATGTCTGGTCTTGTACAGACCATAGCATACATTAAGCTTCCAACTGCACTCTGGTAAGGCACTCTGCTCATTTCTTCCATCTCCGATGGGGATGATGGACATTGTGAAATGGAGAGCTTCATTCCCAAAGTAACAGGAACACAAAGTGGTTTACAATCCTGCATGTTGAACCTTTGCAAAATAGAACAAACATACTTACTCTGGCCAAGCCATAGCTTTCTGTTCTCACGATCTCTTCTAATCTCCATCCCAAGTATGTGTTTTTCTGCACCAAGATCTTTCATTTCAAATTTCATAGAGAGCTGAGATTTCAATTCTGCAATCAAACCTTTTCCTTTCCCAATAAACAACATGTCATCAACATATAAAGTAATTACCAGGAAACAATCACCATCAGATTTAAAATATACACAGTGATCAGATTTAGACCGCACAAACCCCAAACTCAACACATATGAATCAAACTTCTGGTACCACATCCTAGGACTTTGTTTAAGGCCATATAGGGATTTCTTTAACTTACAAACCATATTGCTTTTACCTTTCACCATGTAGTGCTCTGGCTGTGTCATATAGATTTCTTCCTCCAAATCACCATGAAGGAAAGCAGTTTTCACATCCATTTGTTCAACCTCTAGGTCATAAGCTGCTGCAATAGATAATAAAAACCGAATGGATGTCATTTTAGCAACAGGAGAGAATATCTCACCATAATCAATACCCTCAACTTGAGAGTAACCCTTCACAACCAACCGTGCTTTATACTTTTCAACATTTCCATCTGAACCAATCTTTTTCTTAAACACCCATTTACATCCAACAGGTTTCCGACCTTCAGGAAATGGTACAAGGTCCCATGTATCATTCTTTTTAAGGGCTGCCATCTCTTCATCCATGGCTATTTTCCAGGACTTTGCATCATTCATACCCAAAGCCTCTTGTACAGATCTCGGTTCATCAATGTTAGTACTCAAAGCAAATATACACTTCCAATCATCAGGAGAATACCCATACCTTTCAGGTGGTTGCCTTTTCCTTGTAGACTTTCGAACAAGTTGAGGTGGAGATTCTTCCACTTCTTCCTCTTCTTCTTCCTCTTCTAAAGATTCAGAGCTTGGTGAGCTCTCCTCAACTTCTTGTCTATTTTGGGGTCTCGATTCAACTTTCTCAGGTGTAGAAGGAAGTTGAACCACATCCTTTTTTTGTTCATTTTCTTTATGTTGTTCTGGCTGAAAATTAACAGGGAAAGATTTAATCTCTCTAAAAATAACACTTCTAGAGTATATTACCTTTTGTGCAACATAGGATCCCAAAGCTTGTATCCTTTCACACCATAGCCATATCCGATGAAGATACATTTGACAGCCTTAGAATCCAACTTTGTTCTCTTCTCCTTAGGCACATGTGCATATGCCTCACAACCAAAAACTCTCAGATGTCTAATTGAAGGCTTTTTCCCCGACCACACCTCCATTGGCATTTTATCAACAAGCGCTTGATGTAGGAGATCTATTTATCAAATAGCAAGCAGTGGTAACAACTTCAGCCCAAAACCTCTTTTCTAGACCAGCTCCAATAAGCATGCTCCTAGCCTTCTCCATCAACGTTCTATTCATTCTTTCTGCAACTCCATTCTACTCCGGAGAATACGAAGTTGTCTTTTGTCTTTTAATCCCATAATCTGTACAAAATCTATCAAAGTCTGCAGAACAATAGTACTCACCGCCATTATCAGATCTCAAACACTTAATTTTCTTCCCAGTTTGAGTTTCAACCATAGCCTTAAATTCCTTGAAATGACTAAAAACTTCAGATTTACTCTTTAAAAAATATACCCATGTTCTCCTACTAAAATCATCAATGAAAGTAACATAATAAACTGATTTAGCAATAGAAGCAACCTTAACAGGACCAAATACATCCGAATGGATTAGATCCAAGATACATGAAGACTTATGAGTAGATGAGTAAAACTGAACGCGGTTCTGTTTGCCATAAATACAATGTTCACAAAAATCAAACTCCAGATTGCAATCATTCAACCCCTCAACGAGGTTCTTATTTTTCAGGGCTTTTAAACCCTTCTCTCCAATGTGGCCAAGCCTTTGGTGCCATAACATGGTCTTCTCTGCAGGTAATTTTGATTCGGTAGATAGAGCACCCTTGGGTACCCAGAAGCCACGACCATCCATGCAGAGGAGGAAACCCTCTCCTTTTTCAGCGAAATAGTTACTGGCTTAGTTTTATCCAAAGTGCTATTGCACTCAACCATGCATGCATCAAGTTGGTACAATGTACCCAATCTACTTCCTCTTGCTATCACCATAGCACCTCTCACCATTTTCACACCTGCTTCAGAAAACTGTACATGCACACCCACATCTATTAGCTTGCTAACTAGATAATAAATTTCTTGCTAGTCCTGGGATATGCAAGACACCATCAAATCTTCTAATTCTACCATCAGAAAATTTCACCTGAATACTACCACGACCAACAATTTCAAGGAAAGAATTATCACCCAAATACACCTTACCACCATCATAGTTTTCATACTTACTAAACCAATTTTTGTTAGGAGTCATGTGGAAAGATGCACCTGAGTCTATCAACCATGCATTATCACTTGCACGAGTGGCCAAAGCTGCAATAAAGGCATCTCCATCTTCTTTTCGGACTCAGAATCAGAATCATGCTTCTTCTTTTTCTTTTTCTTTTCTTCTTTGCATTCCCTTCGGAAGTGTCCAGATTTTCCACAGTTCCAGCATATCACCTTGGACTTACCAGGGGATTTTGATCTCCCCTTATTCTTGGAATGGCCACGCTTCTTCTCATCTTTTCCTCGTTCTTTTGTTCTTCCTCGAACACTCAAAGCCTCTTTGGCATTCAGAGAGACCTTCCTTCTCATCTCTTCGGAGAGTAGAGAACCAACAACATCCTCCATCTTCAGAGTGACTGAAGTGCTCCCAATGGCCATGACTAGGCTGTCCCATGAGTCTGGCAGCAAAACCAACAACATTTGGCACCTTTCTTCTTCATCCATTTTAACCCCAACCGAGCTCAACTGAGTCACCAACATATTGAATGTTTCCAGATGCTCAGATATTTGTCCACCTTCTTCCATTCTCAAGGAAAACAACTTCTTCCTCAAGAAAATCTTATTTACTAGAGACTTAGCTTGGTATATCTCACCCAACTTTTTCCAAAGCTTCTCAAAGTGGATTCTTCATGGACATTTATCAGGATAGAATCTGCAAGACATAGTCTAATAAGACCTTTAGCTTTTCTATCCATTACATCATATTGTGCAGCCAAAACTGGATCCGTAGGCCTATAGACCTTCTCATCCACCGCATCCCATAGATCTCGATCAACCAACAGATCTTCCATCTTCAGCTTCCACATTTCAAAGTTTGTGCCAGAAAACTTCTCTACGTCAATCCTCCCAGATGTGCTCGCCATTTGAAAAATATCTGCAACCAGATAACAAAGTATTCTCTGCACAAGCTCCCACTCAAACCGGATTAGCACAAAAAACCCAACAACCCACAACTGAAACCAAAGGTGATCAGGCTCTGATACCACTTGATAGGAAATTAAGAGTAGTGGAACAACTTCCTACGCTAATCTTTGAGGAGAGATATTATGCAAAACTTTCAACATAGTAAAATAGTTACAGAAATATCAGCAACATATTCATAACAAAACACAAACACCAGATATACGTGGGAAAATCCTTTCGGATAAAAAACCCCACACTCCAAAAGCCCACTCAATGTATTTCAAATCTAATAACAAGATTACATACACTTGCAGAGCAAGTTTCTTACTAGGAGTATCACCAGAAACAATTCTAGGAGGATTAAAACTCACTACTCCAATTGCTTCTCCAAGCCTTCAATTTATAGACCTCCGGTTATACAAGAAACCATCTATGGTTTACAAAACCATGTGCCAAACCTCTCATGAGGTGGATAGCATTAAAGAGCAAGATTTCGGTCTAAAATTAGGCTCCCACGTCCACAATATTCTCCCCTATTTTTGACCCTTACAGATGTCATAAAATCTGTCATAATATCTCTAAAAATAGTCCTTCCATGATATACTATCATATGGGAATCTTTTGACAACTCCTATTTCTATTTTTAGAGCCTAGACAATGTGAAACGGTTGTAGGAAAATCTTAAATGAATAGCGGTTGTAGGAAAATCTTAAATGAATAAACCAAACAAGGAGGTTTAGTTTAACCATGTCATTTCAATTTGATAACGATCTAATCCCATTTAGATTGTATTGTAATTCCACTCAATTATTAACTATCGTTAAGTACCTCTTTAAGAAAGAGATAAAATCCATTAAGTACTAAGACAAGATTAATATTAACGATAATTGTAAAATGTATCATTTACATATATTATTCTATCTTAATTCATAGTTAAATGTATAACAATTTTTTATTCATGACATCATTATGTTATTTATATATGTTTTGTTGTAAAGGTACAACTATTGTTCATGTACTTTTAGAGTTGTTCTATGTAGTGAATTAATTATTTAATTAATCTCTTTACGACTCGAGTTAAAGGAAATTTCATTATTTCATAACCTATGTCACTATCCATAACAACATTATTTATTTAACTTAATAATTTAGACATATAAATGATGATGTCTTTGATATAGTTGTACTAATTTTCATTTGAATTTTAGGATAATAATATTTTTAAAAGTACAATTACAAAAATAAGAAAAGTATGATTTTCGTAATAAACTTATAAGTACACATTGTTGTTAAAATATTTTATTATTATTATTACAACTCATATGAGATAATCAAGTAATAAATGTATTTATTGAAACTCATTAAGGATAAATCCTTATTTTATAAGATATTACAATAATTTCATATTAATACAATTAAGCCAATTACCTTATGAATTTTGTGAAATCATGTTTCACTTTTCAATAAATACAATAATCCATAATTTGTATGTTCAACATAATCAATATCTGAAATCAGATAAACAAAATCATCACATGACAAACATGTGTGGAATCAATCCAATTAGATCCTCGTAATAATTATTCCATCCTGCAATCTTAAGGATAAAATAAAATAATATGCATGGTCATTTCATCAAAATGGCATGGATTAATAACTCTTTATCAAGTTGTTTCATTACGAAATAATTGAACATCTACGGTATTATTTAAAATACAACTTAAATAAAACAAGTATCATATTAAGTAAACACGTACACTATAATTAATTGATCTAATAATGTAAAAAATATTCTATCAACAACTTGCAAATGTCAATAAGTTCATTTAGTCTCTACCATATTAACTTCATTTAAAAACTTATGTCACGTCAAATCCTAAACATCCTTATTTTCATCAAAAATTCAGCAATGCAACTTGCATTCAATTACATTCATCACTTATCAACTTTCCTATCATTATAAGTATCGAAAGAAAGAGAAATCAAGTTATTTCCTCAAGACTATTGCTTTATCAAGTATCAAACTTAAGCACAAAACAATAAATGATAAACAATCTTATTTTACCTTATCAAATTAATTGAAGAGATAATTAATGTCATAGTTAGCTACAACAAACATTTATTTCCTTTTTCCAAATTTATCATATTACACATTCAAAAGTTTAATTCACAAAGGAATAATAATAAAATATCCTTTCATGGATGTTAAGGACATCAAATTTCTTAGAATACCATTATCATAATTAAGATATATGAATAATGATGTATTTGACAAATAAATCAAATGGTTAAATAACATACTTTCATCCACAACCATATCATATCCAAATACAAGATTTATGAAACTAACTTATTCTAGAAATCAGTTTAATCAATAAAAGTATCCATCAATCATTCAAAAGGATAAACAAGACCTCGTACTTTAAAAAAGCATTCAAAAGTCTTAAAATTTTGAACATAGTTTTTGTTAAGAGGACACAAATTCTAGGTTCTAGTAAATAACTAAAAGTCATGATTATCTCTACAAAAAGAATATAAATTGACCTAAAATCTTACAATGCCAACAGAGATCCATTAAACAAGGATTGACCTTTCGATATAACAATTGTAATGGAGAAAATGATCTCTTTTGAATGGATATATGTATTGAGAACTTGCAAAAAGCTAGAATAAACCCAACAAAAACTGAATTCGTATTGACCAAGATAAGGTTCAACTACCTTTGAATGAAATTGAAGAAAAATACTTTGAAATCAATAGAGATCAAGTCATACACTATTTTTATTTCTTTCGTGTGACTTTATTTAAAAGAAATGATAAAATCTTAACTATGCAGTGTATGTAACAATCTGTATCGACAAAACTAGGTGAATCAACCAAGGATAATGCATACCTATTATGAGTATTTTACCTATACATGTATTATTCAGATAATCCATCTTAACTCATTCACCAAACTCATAAAAAAATACAACTAAACAAAATAACTTATACCCAATAATGTATTTTACAAGTATGGTTTAAAATCAATATGCACAATTAAACAAATCAAACCATAAGCAAAAACAAAAAAATACCCTCTACATGAGATCTATTACAAACCCAAATCAAGTTTTTAACCTCTTAAAAAATCTCCTAAATGTTTCTACACAAACCTGTAATGAAAAATTGAATACCCAAGAAATAAAACCCACAAATATATTTCATCTTTTTCGTAAGAACCAACAAGAGACAGAGTCAGAAATCCATGCCTGAAATGGATATTATGTCTACAAATTTTCTTTGTTATTATTTCCTCTGAAAACTTCCAAATGGTCGAGAAAACTAAGAAATAATTTCCCCAAGTATTTCTCCAACAAACCCCCAAATAATTCGACCCAGATTTGAAAAATAACAACTCCAATAACCCAAACAAAACAACATTATATCAAGCTAGATATGCCATTATTATTTTCCTTTAAAATATAAAAAGAATAGCTTATAAACATCATGCACAAGAAAGTCCAAAATGGATCTTGGAAAAGCCAAATAAATAGCTCAAACTAATAACCAAAACAATAAAATGGAATTTCCAAATGCATGCAAGGTAGATTCTCTTAGAAGCTTCAATTTTTTTGAGAAGAATTAAATGCTCTTAACTATTACAGGTGTCCATGTAGTGGACGGATAAAACTAAGCAATCTTTACTATTGCCACCCAATTTTCCCTCCAAAATTAGCTTTCGATTTGTTGGATTAAATGTTTATAATCCTTATTTACATGGAATAAATCTTGTTACATGGGTCAATTTTTCAAATAGTTTACATGGGTCACCAAAGAATGACTTTAAATCATTGCCAATCAAAAATGATATTATGTGTTTTCAACACCATATAACTCACAAACAAATAAAAACCCAATTAACTAAATATTTGATCATTTTTAATAATTAATCCCCTTATTTCATTTGCCATGATCAATGGTTTTTTAAACAATTAACAATATTTTGATTTTTCCTTGTGGTTTTAGACCAATACACCCAACACAAATAATAACCACTTTGCATGGAGAAACCGATCAATCAAAGACAATAATCAAAAAAAAAGTTTCAATTCAATGCATGGTGTGGTCAATCGACCATCTAATAAAACATCATATGAGCTATGGTCAAAAACCATTAAAACAGTTTTAAAATATGCCAAGTATATAATCGAAGACCAATAAAACTAATATAATTTTACCTTGCAATACTTTTTCATAGTCCAAGTCTTTTAAGAAATATATTTACATTAGTAATAAAAATATCATTAAGTCAACTTCATAAAATTTACCTTGATGATCTCAAACTTTACATGTCCCTTGTTGAAGACCATCTTAATGCTTTACGGTCTATGACCATCATAATAACAAAATAAGGTTAGTATCATTAAACAATCATAATTATTTCTCAATGATGAAAAATAATACAATTACGACCATGTCACAAATTTACCAATATTTTCAAAGCATTAACTTCATAAATAAGATAAACAAATCTCATAAATAGGTACAACAATGTAATAACACACCAATGTCATGAAATCATTAAACATAGCAAGGTAAGGTAAATTATTACAACCGAGTATAATTAAATAAGTTATAAATGTTAATTACTTCATGAATGCTTGATGAAAAGCATTGTTACGTGGTTGAGCATGTAACTATGCATAAGTGTATATTTATCCTTTTCAGTGATACACATACGTACCTATAGTTGCAAAACTCATTAAGTAACCAAATGTATTCCCTTTCCTTTGTAAACCACTTTTCATATTACAACTTATCCTTATGATAAAACAAAATGAAAATGAGGTATGTGAAATACTTCCCCCTTAATGAATCATCATCCCATGATTTTACTTATTAATATTAGATTGAAAAAATCAAACACAAATTATTAACATACAGCTAAAGGAAACAGTCAACATTTTCACCAAAACTTACAATTTTCCATATTTTTCAATCAATTGTTTCTCATAAATTTTGGTTGTAACATCCTTATGAAAAAAATAATGGTAAAAGAGTCATCTATTCGAAAAAAATTCCATTAAAGTCAAGTAAATCATCAATAATAATTAATATATCGTATCATATATTCAAAATATAAGTTTTTATCATTCAAACTAACAAGGAAAATGTTTTTTTGTTTCTTTTAGATTTTTCTAGCAATATAACTGGTTTTACCATGACAATTTTGAGATTCGAACCTTTCTCTTCATTAGGTGTTCTTCCTTTTTCAACTCCGATTGCTTTGCCACTGCAGCTTGCACCTTGAATTCTCTACTACAATTTTTTTCCTTGTTCCTCAAGGTATAATCCTTGGCATAGTGGTCACCACCACACTTGAAAAACCTCAAAATATCTTTTCCTATCAAACTTATTTTCATTACCAACAACATTATCCTATCCATTTCTCTTTAAATTAACAGCTATGTTATTTTCACCATTCCGAGCCTTATTACCAACCTTTTTCCACCAAGTCTTTCCAGGTGACAATGGTGAAGGTGAGTTATAGCTCATCTTTTACTTCTCATCCCTATGAGCAGCTATGGCTTAGAGCTTTTACTCTTGCCTAATGGCATTTTCAAAAATGGATTCCATGGTAGGAGGACCATAGAAATCAACTTCACCACAATGATTGGGTTGATTCCCATGATGAATTTTTGTATTTGAAATTTTTCATCCATTTGATATTGTGAAACATATTTCAATAGTTTTGTAAATTTTTCCTATTTTCCATTACATCATCTTGTCTTATACCAAGGTTTGGAATTCAAACATTTTTATTATAATACGATTGGTAACAAGAGTTATCTAAAATAGAATTTGAATTGACCACAAATTATGTTGGCTGCAATAATCCCCAATTCTAGCTTTTGGCTATCCCACATGAGGAAGCCTTATTTAAGATCTGATATGTAGCCTAAATAGGCTTAGTTTCTTCAAAAATCTCCCGATTGTGAAAATATTCATCCATCTCACTGATCCAATTCTCATCTCCATCACCTAGAGTTATCCCATAAAATTTAGGCAAACTAATATGCTTAATTTCCTTCAACAACTCAAAGAACCATGTGGGCTCTTATGTTCTCGGTTGGTTTGGATTTACAGAATTAGGATCTCTTGCATTAATGTTTTCAACATTTACATTATGATTAGCAAAATTTATATTAGGATGCTCATGTTGTTGTACCTCAACTTCACTTTCACTATATTTAGCATTTATGTTTTGTTCAAGAACAATGATTTAGGTTATGCAAGTGTCATGTAGGACAATAATTATCTTATCCACTTTTGGGTTGTTTCTACTTCATCACCCACATCCATGTGATTTGCATTATTTACTCTTGTCCTAACCATTTTGTTTTGCTAAACAAGAATAAATTTTAGTGTTATCGTAAGGACCCATTATGTCCAAGAGCTATAAACCTTCAGCTTTGATACCAAAATGTAACACCCATGTTATAATTACTCCAAATTAAGGGAAAAAATATTTTAAAACAAACCCCTTAATCCCCATTAAATGCCTTCAATGATTTTAACTAGCAACAATTATAATCCAACATTAAAATATAGTTTACAATCCATTTGATAACAATATAACCATGTGCAGCTGTAAAGGTCAATTAGATCTACCTGATCCCCTTTATCATCACTCTATCTAAGTGTGCATAACTTGTATGCAGTTAGTTAACCTTTTCATTTAGGTCTGAGAACTAGTGCAGTTCCTAAGTGTCTACTGAAAATCAGTTAATTGAGTTTCATTTGGCATCTCACACAATTAGATAGGAACTCAATGAACTGATAGTGTAATCATCTAGTTACACTACTTAGGCCAAAGTTTCCAATTATGCATTACATTTTAGTTTCATGACTACACATAAGCTAAAAAAACTTGTCCCATCACTACATAGTCATCTCTACACAATTATCTAGATCATGTCTCGTTAATTAAATTTTTAAGTTCTTGTATTAATAAGACCTAAAATCTAGGTCTTGCCTCTCACTCTCGAGAGTACTTATCATCCCATCTTAGGACCCCTATGGGAAATAATAATTACTTAATTATCCATTAAATATATTACCCTTCCCATAGCATAAGATGGTATGGATAGAGTTCAATCAAATAAATAGGCGGGACTTAGAGTCCACACTTTCATAATACACATTATCTTATTACAAGGTAGAATTCATTGTTTAAAGACTAAGTCAAGTTATACGTTTAACAACAAGATCTATAATAACTTACTAGTTACTATCATACAAATTATCTTAATTTCGTAGTGTCGCTTTAAAACTTTCATTGTTAGGAATAGGTTTAGTTTAACCATGTCATTTTAATTTGATAACAATCCAATCCCATTTATATTGTATTGTAATTCCACCAATTATTAACTATCGTTAAGTATCTCTTTAAGAAAGAGATATAAATCCATTAAGTACTAAGACAAGATTAAGATTAACGATAATCGTAAATGTATCATTCACATATCATATTACCATCTTAATTCATAGTTAAAGGTATAACACTTCTGCATTTATGACATCATTATGTCATTTATATATGTTGTTGTTGTAAAGGTACAACTTTCATCAATGTACTTTTAGAGTTGTACTACGTAATGAATTAATTATTTAATTAATCTCTTTACGACTGAGTTAAAGGAAATGTCATTATTTCATAACTTTGTGTCATTGTCCATAACAACATTATTTATTTAACTCATTAAATTAAACATATAAATGATGATGTCATTAATATAGTTATACTTTTTTCATTTGGCTTTTAAGGATAATAATTTTCATAAAGTACAATTACAATAAATAAGGAAAGTGTGATTTTATAATATATTACAAAGTACACACCACTATTAAAAATAATGTATCATTATTACAACTCATACGAGATATTTAAGTAATAATGTATTTATTGAAACTCATTAAGGATAAATCCTTATATTATAAAATATTACAATAATTTCATATTAATACAATTAGGCCAATTTCCTTATGAAATTATGTGAAATCATGTTTCACTTTTCAATAAATACAATAATCCATAATCTGGATGTTCAACATAATCAATATCTGAAATCAGATAAAAAATCATCGCATGAAAAACATGCATGGAATAAATCCAATTATATCCTCGTAATAATTATTCCATCCTTGAAAGTTCAAATAATATACATGGTCAATTCATCAAACTATGGATTAACAACTCTATCAAGTTGTTTCATTACGAAATAATTGAACATCTACGGTTTTATTTAAAATACAACTTAAATAAAACAAGTATCATATCAAGTAAACATGTCAACTATAATGAAGTGATCTAATAATATAAAAAAATTTCTATCAACTTCTTGCAAACATCAATAAGCTCATTAAGTTTCTACCATATTAACATCATTTACAAACTTATGTCATGTCAAATCTAGAACATCCTTATTTTCATCAAAATAATTAATCAATGCAACTTGCACTCAAATTACATTCATCGCTAATCAAATTTCATATCATTATAAGTATTTTAAATGAGAAATCAATTTCTTTCCTCGAGACTATTGTTATCAAGTATCAAACTTAAGCATAAAACAAGAAATGATAAACAATCTTCTTTTATCTTCTCAAATTAATTGAAGAAATCATTAATGTCACAATTAGCTATAGCAAACATTTGTTTCCTTTTTCCAAACTTATCATATTGCACATTTAAAATTTTAATTCACAGAAGAATAATAATCAAATATCCTTTCATGGATGTTACACACATCAAAATTTCATTTTATACTATTATCATAATTAATATATATTAATAATGATGCATTTGACAAATAAATCGAATGGTTAAATAGCATAAATTTATCCACAACCATAATGTATCCAAACATAAGCTTTCTAAAACTAACTTATTCCAAAAATTGGTTTAATCAAGAAAAGTAATCATCAATCATTTAAAAGGATAAACAAGACCTCATACTTAAAAAGAAATCATTCACAAGTCTTAAAATTTTGAACAGAGTTTCTCTTAAGAGGACACAAATTTCGGGTCCTAGTAAACAACTAAAAGTCGGATTATCTCTTCAAAAATAATATAAATGGACCCAAGATCTTATAATCTCAAAAAAAGATCATTAAATAATCATTAACCTCTCGATATAAGGAATGTAATGGATAGAATAAAATCTTTAAAATGAATATGTGTGTTGAGGACTTGTAATAGCTAGTAAACAAAACCCAAAAAAACCAAGTTCGTATTGAAAAATACAAGGTTCAACTACCTTAAATGAAATTGAAGAAACAAAGTTTGCAATCAATAGAGATCAAGTCACACACTTATTTTATTTTATTCACAAAGTGACTTTCTTTAAAATAAATGATAAAATCTTAACTATGCAGTCTCAGTAGTAGTCTATATCAACCAAACTAGGTGAATCAACCAAGGACAATGCATACCCATAATGAGCATTTTTTCATATACATGTATTATTCATATAAATTGTCTTAACTCATTCATCAACTCATAACCAAATACAACTAAATAAAATAGCTTATACCCAATAACATATTTTACAAGTATGGTTTAAAATCAATATGCACAGTTAAACAAATTGAACCAAAGGCAAAAACACACAAAATACCCTCCATATGTGATTTCCTACAAACCAAATCAAGTGTTCAACCTCTTAACAAACTCTTGTATATTTTTCAACACAAGCCTGTAATGAAAAATGGAATACTAAAGAAATAAAACCCACAAATATATTTCATATTTTTCGTAAGAACTAAAAAGAGATATAGTCAAAATCCATGCCTAAATGGATATTATGTCTGTAACTTTTCATTTCTATTATTTCCTCTCGAAATCTTCCAACGGGTTGAGAAAATTGAGAATTAATTTCCCCAAGTATTTCTCCAACAAACTCGTAAATAATTCAACCCAAAACTGAAAAATAACAACTCCAATAACCCAAACAAAACAAAATTATATCCAACTAGATCTACCATTATTATTTTCCTTTAAAATCTCAACAAGAATAGCTTTAAAACCTCATGCATAGTCTGGTCCAAAAATGGAGCTTTGAATGGCCAAAGAAAGAACTCAAACTAACAACCAAAACAATAAAATGGAATTTCCCAATGCATGCAAGGTAGCTTCTCCCTAAGCTTCATTTTTTAGAGAAGAATTAAATGCTCTTAACTATTACAAGTACCACGTCGTGGTCAAATAAAACTAGCCACTGCCACCCAATTTTCCCTCCAACTCAGGTTGTTGGATTAAATGTTTATAGCATTGTTTGCATGGCTTTTTTGAATAGTTTTCATGGGTCAACCAATGACCGAATTCAAATCATTACCAATAAAAATGCTATTGAGTGTGGTCGAAGACCATATAACTCACAAACAAATAATAATCCAATCAACTAAATCTTTAATCATTTTAATAATTAATCCCCTTATTTAATTTCCCATGATACGGGGTTTTTAAAACAACTAAAACATATTTTAATGTTTCTTTGTGATCTTAGACCAATACACCCAACACAAATAATAACCACTTATCATTGAGCAACTGATCAATCAAAGACAATAATCAACAAAAAAAAATCAATTCAATGTATGGTGTGGTAAATCAACCATCTAATAAAACATCATATCAGCTATGGTTGAAAACCATTAGATTAGTTTTAAAAGATTCCAATTATATAATTGAAGACCAATAAAACTAATATAATTTTACCTTGCAATACTTTGCCATAGTCCAGGTCTTTTAAGAAATATATTTACATTACTAATAAAAATATCATTAAGTCAACCTCATAAACATTTACCTTGATGATCTCTAACTTTACATGTTCCTTGTTGAAGATCATCTTAATGCTTTACGTTTATGGCCGTCTTAATAAAAAAATAAGGTTAGTATCATTAAACAATCATAATTATTTCTCAATGGTGAAATAATACAATTGTAACTATGTCGCAGATTTACCAATAATCGCAAAGCATTAACTTCAGCAAACAAGATAAAAAATTTCATAAATAGGTACAATAATGTAACAAAGACACCAATGTCAC
Organism: Taxus wallichiana var. yunnanensis; assembly: GCA_018340775.1. Classification (NCBI taxonomy): domain Eukaryota; kingdom Viridiplantae; phylum Streptophyta; class Pinopsida; order Cupressales; family Taxaceae; genus Taxus; species Taxus wallichiana. The sequence goes on from CM031235.1 coordinate 667,178,465, forward strand.
AAAATCATTGAACACAAAGAAGGTGAATTACATTCTTAAAACCAAGTACAATAACATAAGTTATAAATGTTAAGTACTTCATGAATGTTGACGACAAACACTATTACGTGGTTAAACATGTAACTACACATATTAATATATATCCTTTTCATGATACACATACATACATATATCTAAAAACTCATCTAAGTAACATTACATATCCCCTTACCTTCATAAAATAATTTTTATATTACAACTTATCCTTCGACACAAATGAATGAAAATGAGGGATGTGAGAGTATAATTATAATTAATATAAAGTGAATTAGTCTATATGAGAAGTTTTTCTTGTTCTATTAGAATATATATCCATGGAAATTTTGGTGAACTTAATTGATGTTTGAGATATTTATTGTGTGTGTGTGTGTGTGTGTGTGTGTGTGTGTGTGGATGTGGATGTGGATGTGGATGTGGATGTGTGTAATGAGTTACGTGTGAACTAATTGATTTATTTTCATGGTTGTGTATAGTTACGATTAAATTACATATAATTTCAAGCATGTATGATGGTGTGTTGAGTGTGCAAATGGAAAACATGTAGCTAAATTCTATGCATAAAGAAATAAAATCTAAATATACCAAAAGAGGATGGAGGGGGACTAACTCCCATGAAGCTCCTTATCTAACACAAGTCACCCAAACTTGGATATTTGACGGTTGGGATTATGTGTAAGGTGACAAGTTCTTGATTTGTTTATTTTTCGTTACCTTGGCTTGTTGATTGACCATTTTCATAACCCTTAGCTAATTTTAGTTTAATTAATCTCTTTTTAATATATTTTACTATTTTTATGGGGGTAATTGATTTCTATTTTTGGTTGATTTTTACCTTGATTGGGGTGGGTGAAACTTTCCATTTTAAATAAATTTCGTATTTTCTCTCTAGGGCCATTTTTGAGTGAATTGTGGACAAGTAAACCTTGTCCCACACTTTAAAAACTCATCCTTACACCTACCCATGGTGTAGGTGTATGTTTTATGGAGTTTTAATCCATTTTGGGGCTCATAAGGACCCCATAATGAACCTTGGGAAAAATTTCACCTACCATGTACTTTTGGATGCAAGTTTCTTTTGGAATGACTTGTGAGTTGAGTTTTATTCATTTTGAGTTGTTGAAATTTTTATCTTTTTCCTTTTCCATGTATTTTTGTAAGTAATTTTATGTGAAGTGATGGCTTTTAGATTTGGATCTTGATTCGACCCATGTGGGCATGAATTTGATTTAATGGATATTTTGGGGATTTAACTTATCTTGGGTTCTTATGATGTTTCCACTTTGCATCATCCCAATGGGGTGCTCCTTGAATATTTTCCTATTTAAGTGATTTTATTTTGTCTATTTTTGGGGTGTCACACTTGGTACCAGAGTGAAGGTTTTACAAAGCTTGGATCTCTAGGATAATTGGTTCATTTTCGTAACTAAACAATGTTTAATTTTTTTCCATAACAATCTTGAGAAGGGAGCATGGAAATTATATGGCACAACACTAACGAGAGGAACCTTGAGGTATAGGAGGAACAAGAAACTATCAATGTAATACTCTTGCAGGTGCTCCATGACATAAGGGAAAATTGTGATAAGTTCAAGGAGAGTTAAGGGAAAAATCATTTCATCATGCTAGACTTGAGTTTGAGGTCTCACACTCGAGCTAAATCAAAGCCTCACATGTTCCTCATCACAGACCCGGATGCACCTTCACATAGTATCATCACCATCACCTATGTGTACATCGGGTACACTATGACCATTTCTTAGTCTAACAAGTGGCATATGGATGTACTAGGCCTAGGGATCGTATTAGAGAGGACCAGATCTTGCATGACTATTTAGGTCAATTATTTTAAGAATAAAAGAGAGTGTTGTCTCAACACCCTCAAATAATTTGAGCTATGGATCTTACACGATTAGAGTACATGGGCCCTAATGATATTGAGTTGGGAGTAGAGGAAAGTAGTAGGCATGAGCTTGGATAATTCCCACATTGTAGATCAATGAGATACCATAAGATTATCTATCCACGAAAACCTTTATCACCCCTAAGAAAATCGCCACTACGTAACCCTCCAGGTTGGAAAATGATTAAGTCATTAATAATTCTTATATTTTTTATTTAATAAGACATGTAGATAATTTTATGATTTGGTTAGGAAGTAAATGAAATGAAGTTAAAGTTAGGATATAGTATAGTATACTTAAGAATATACATGTGTTTTACTTCCTTTTCCAACCTTCTTGGGATTTTTGGAACCTATATGAGTGGTAATTTGGTCATAATTTAAGCTTTATCTTGTGAATTTTTGGAAACCTAGGTGGACTTATTTTATCCTATACATCTAAACAATGTTGAATAGTGAACAAACTAGAAGATTGTAAGCTAAGGAGTAAAAAGAAATAATTTGAAACATTTTAGGAAGAATAAATCAAAGGTTAAACCAAAATAACCTAAAATTTATATGATCCGTTTGAAACAACCAAACAAGAGTGTCGTATATTTGCAAAATGATAAGAGGGTAAATGGATCGACAAGACTTTTAAACAAGTATTTAGATTAATGATTTGTGTTTATGTAAATTATAAACATATGAGGGCTAAGAATATAATTATGTTAAATAAATTGAAAATGGAGGAATCGAATGTTGAACTAGGGTACTATAAATAAGTAAAATAGGAAGCAAACTCAAAAATGTAAATGTACGGTCTAAAAGTAATACAATAAGGGGATTGTAAAAATGTAATTATGAATAAATGAAGTATCAAGGTAAGATGTAAAGAGAAAGGGGGAATAAATCAAAAACCTAATAGTAATCCCTAACAAGGAGTCATATAATCTAGTTAGATTTTAAATAATATAAATTTTGATAAAGGTTTTGGAAACATAATGAATAAGAATGAGACTTATAATATGAGTTGCAAGCTAAGAGGAAATTACCTAAATGACCCTTAATAGTTCAAAAAGAAATAGAAGTAAGGATAAGGGTCTTGATAATATTAAAAATTTTCGTAGGAAAATTACAATTTACCCATGAATAAGTGGTAAATACTAATAAGTTAAAACTTGAACGGAATAACAATTAAGGAGCAATAATAAAACCACTCTCAGAATGAGAGGAGAGAGTGAAATGTGGTGTATGATTTGAAACCACCAAATAGTAGTAAACAAGGGAAAACAAAGTAAAGGGTATTGAATCATAAATGTATAACAATGGTAAATAATGGCTTGTAGCACTATTAAGCTAGAATAAATAAAGTTATATATATTCAAATAAGTTAAAATAGTAGATGAGTAGAATGGATAGTTGGAATAAAATAAATATAAGAAAATGATACTAATATGAGAAATAACGTATAAGTAAGCATAAAAAGGAAAATGGTTAATGAAGGAAATAACTCAACAAATTCAAAGAAAACCTAAGTTATTTTGGAACCCTATCAACTAGTAAAAGTAAAACTGGAATGAAGAAGGAACTGCCAATATTTGCAGAACTAAGAAATTGATCCTTCTCTACCCTTTTCATGTGAGCATGTAATAGTGGCCTTGTTAGTAGAAAATCTTGGTGTTAGGTAATTATTTTTAACTTGATTTTTTCCTCCAGGACATCCTAGTTATTAATAAAGTCAAATTTCATACCATGGATTGTTTTTAGTTGGATCATTTTCTGGAAATAAGAGGACCTTATACAAACCCTATAATAGGAGGTTCTTCATAGTGTCCTAACAACCTAACCCTATTACATGTTTAGGTAAGGTAAGAGTTTTGTTTTGGTATAAGTCACAGTTTGACTAGGTTGTTTTAACATTCCTCATTGGTTGTAGGATGGAACTAATCCTATGGTGGATAGATATCTTCATAGGAGTAGTATGATGAACCACATGGCAAGAGATAATTGGACCATCATATTTGTATTTGTTTTATTTTTCCATGAATTTTGGAACCCTCATTTTGACTTACATGAGGAATTCATGTTTAATGGGAGGGGAATGTAATGCCCATTTTCTTGCGACATTGTTTGGGCTATAGTTTATCCGAAATATGAATCTAGTGGTGTTTTGATACTTTTAGTTGTTTTAAGACAAGGTTCCTAACTTATTGTAACTTGAAAATTTTACTTGGAAATTATAAAAACTATTTTTATTACTATTTTTAATATGTGTGTGTGTGTGCATGCGTGTGCATTTATATGTTGTGTTGTGCTTAAAGAGTCATGCATAAAACAAAATTGTTTATAACCTTGATGTCACTTGATTGCTTAAGAATATGAAAATGAACCTTGTAATTAAAACTATGAACCAAATGATGGGCCAACTTAGAAGGATATAAATGAAATTTGAAACTACAAATAATTAGATGTTATGTGAATCAAGTAGACCATGAAAAATGAAATTATAGGTCTGTAAGCATGAGTTAGATTGGTCATTATTATATTATGGAAATCATGGTAAATCTTGGAGATAATTGATTTTTATATAAGTGATTTGTGGAAACTTATTTACAAAATTTAATGGCTAGAATTTTGTGTGTGTACGTGTGTCTTTTGATTTTGAAGGATGAATGGAAAATAAAAAGTATGTGTATAATTAATGAAAAGTGAATTAGTCGATATGAGAAGTTTTTATTGTTCTATTGGAATATATAGCCATGTAAATTTCAGTGAACTTAATTGATTTTTGAGATATTGATATATATAACGAGTTGTGTGTGAAATGATTGATTGATTGTGTTGGTTGTGCATAGTTACGATTAAATTATATATCATTTCTAGTAGGTACGATGGCCTATGTTGAGTGCGAAAATGGAAAACATGTAGCAAATGCTACGCACGAAGAAATAAAATCTAAATACACCAAAAGAGGATGGAGGGGGACTAACTCCCATGAAGCTCCTTAGCCAACACAAGTCACCCAGACTTGGATATTTGAGGGTTGGGATTATGTGTAAGGTGAAAAGTTCTTGATTTATTTATTTTTGGTTACCTTGGCTTGTTGATTGACCCTTATCCAATTTTAGTTGTTTAATTAATCTCTTTTTAAGTATATTTTAGTATTTTTATGGGGGTAATTGATTTCTATTTTTGGTTGATTTTTACCTTGATTAGGGTGGGTGAAACTTTCCATTTTAGTAAATTTCGAATTTTCTCTTTGGGGCCATTTTTAAGTGAAGTGTGGGACAAGTAAACCTTGTCCCACACTCCCAAAACTCATCCTTACACCTACCCATGGGGTAGGTGTATTTTTTATGGAGTTTTAAGCCATTTTGGGGCTCATAAAGACTCCATAATGAACCTTGGGAAAATTTTCTTATAACATGTACTTTTGGATGTAGTTTTCTTTTGAAATGACTTATGAGTTGAGTTTTATTTATATGAGTTGTTGAAATTTTGACCTTTTTACTCCTCCATGTCTTTTCTTGTAAGTATTTTTATGTGAAATTATGGTTTTTATATTCGGATCTTTATTTGGCCCACGTGCGAATGGATTTTATTTAATTTCTATTTTAGGGATTTGACTTGTTTTAGGAACTTAGGATGTTCTCATTTAGCATCATCCTACTCCTTAAATCGTTTCCTATTTTAGTGAGCTTATTTTTCCATTTTTAGGGCGTCACATCCTTTGTATATCTCATCAGCAAGGCATTCCAATTCATTTTCATCAAGCCCACGTCGCACTTAAAAAAATTAGCACTAAATTTTTTTATTGAATTTGTTTTCAATTCATATTGGTTCTCTTTTTTAGTGAACATACTAATCCACCCAATCTATATAGTTCAAAAAAATTCCCACTTTTCCCAAATAGAATCAAGACAAGTACAAAAATGTCAACTTATCATGCAAACTTTCTTCTTTTATTATTTCAAATATATCTAAGCACCTTTTAATGAACCCCTGTATTTAAATTTATTACAAGCATGAGTGTTAATTTCTATTTAATTCTAAATATTTAATAAATATAAATTTGAAATAAAATTATAATACACACCTCCCACTATGTTGATTGTTTATTTCCCCTTCGTATAAGTTTGGGTCTTCCATAACTTATTTATAGATCCCTTGCCTTGGATATATTATCAATAAACTATGTCTCAACCTACGCTCTATTTTCTCGATTTTGTTTCTTGCATTTATAGTAGATATTATACTCAATAGAACATTATGGGCCATGATTCTAGAATTTCACATTTTATAGCAATTGTGCACATCAACATACTTGGGATTTCCAAGTATTTTATTTTGGACACTAATAGTGTGTTTCCCATATAATATATAAAAATCTATGTTCTCATCTCTGTGAGATCGTCTTCTATTATAATTTCAGCAACTTGTTTTGGTATCTTATTGAAAGAAAGAAGTATTACATCTCAAGGATTTGTAATCATATTTTGTATCATTGAGGACACTATTTTTGAAACTTCATCTTCATCTAGCTTCCTGAATTGGATATCTTTAGGTGCAATTTCACACCTTTAAACATCAATAGAAAACACTTTTTCATCAAACAAGAAATGTTTTACCTCTTCACTAAGTTTTGGAGCTACTTTTAAAAAGAGAGTCTCTACTTTCTTTTCAACTTCTTTATTTGGATATTTTTTCATCTCCTTGAAAGAGGAAAGAGATATATCTACCTCTAATGAAGATAAATATGAATGTCTGTGATATGTCATTTTTCTGACAAGTGCAGGATTAGTTCCAATGTGTGAAGAATTTCTATTAAGAAGATGAAAAATTGAATATGTTGAAGGTTTTCCATACAATATTTTAAAATTTTGTACCATACCTTTATATATTTATTGTGATGTATCCACGCATTCCTTATTATATCTATTAGTTAGGAATGGAAAATTCCAACCAAAACCAACACAAGAATATTTGGCATTTTGTATTGACCTCTCCATTAAATCTTTATGATAATTGGCCACATAGAGATCCATTTCCAAAATATAGTGTTATCTTATGATGTTATAAATTCTCTTAACTTGAACCTTATTTGTAGCTATAACCATGCCAATTTATATTACATCATTAACTATCATCTATGAAACATCCATAAGTCATCATGAAATTTATCTGGCTTATGTACTTCAACAAACCATTCTTCATCCAAAATACCTCTTTCAAACTCTCTATCAACTTTTTGTAGTGGTATTTCTACAAATGGAAGTTGACCAAGTGTTGTCATATTGTTCCTACAAATGAGACATTTGAACAATTTTATCTCAATATCAATAATAATGAAAACAAACTACCAAGTGTTACCATAACGTTCATACAAATGAGACATTTGAACAAAGTTATCTCAATATAAAAAATAATGAAAATAAACCACAAACAATTAATGAATACATCCAATTAATTTTTCACTTAAAAAAATTAGTAGGAATAATAGTTTTCAACCTTAGAGGAAAATAAACCAAAAAGGTAGAATGGGATGTCTCTCATTCTATTTCATATTGAAAAATAATTACGAGGTAGAAAGGGATCTCTCCATTTCTATCTTATTAAGGTAATGTCTAGCGACTTTCTAAGCTCTAATCATTGGCATCCCTAGAATACATAGGAAAATATGAGTATCAAAACTATTATCTTGTTGAGGCATAACTAATAACTGCTAAGCTCTAAAAATTGGCATCCCTGGAATGCATAGGAAAATATGATTTAAATTTTTATCATGTTGAGGTATTAGCTAGCGACCACTAAGATCTAAAAATTGGCATCCATGGAATGCATAGGAAAATATGATTATTAAAAAAATCATCATGTTAATTTCATAGCCAAAGGACCGCTAAGCTCTAAAAATTGGCATCCCTGGAATGCATAGGAAAATATGATTATAAAAACAAAAATTATTATGTGGAGTTCATAGTTAGGGACCTCTAAGCTCTAAAAATTGGCATCCCTGAAATGCATAGGAAAATGTGATTTAAAATGTTTTATCTTGTTGGGGTATAAGCTAAGCGACTACTAAGCTCAAAAAAATTGCATCACTGGAATGTATAGGAAAATATAATTTTTATAAAAATAATTATGAAGTAGAAAATGAGGTCTTCCTTTCTCCTTGGAGTGGAAAAAATATTTTATTTTTGTAAAAATTAAAATAATACCCTTTGTGGGCGGAGATACCTACCATTCTCTTCAAATAATAGTTTTCAATATTATAATTGTAGTCTTATTATTTCACCTAATTGATATACATGATGATAGATAACCAAGTGTTCATTCATTCATAAGAACTCATTGCATGCATTCAATTGGAAACATGTGTTATAAGGAAACATATAGATTAGATAACAATTAATATCATATGCACCATATAATCACCATATTTAGACACATCAATTACTAGAATCCATCCTCCATAATCCATTATAACAAATTATTACATAACAAAAGATGAATATATAACAATACTATCACAGAGTCATGCTCGCTAGTACTTCATAGCATAAGTATAACCTTATCACATCAACCATGTCTAATAAAATTGGGTACAATAAATATATATAGGGGTGGGGACTTTCCCTTCATCGCCCATGCATCTCAAAATAGACTACATGCTCAAAATAGCCATGCACACATACAAAAAGAAACTATAAAGCATGCATGTTTTCCTAACAAGCCTAATAATAGATTAAACTTATAAATAAAATCTTCTTTAATCCTATTATTAGCTTGATCCATGCATGACCTTTGATCTTAAATTGCATGTGCTTTATCTCCAAAAATAGACATTCCTTGATCCTCAAGTCTTCATGATTTTATCTAAATCTAGAACGTTGCTTGAACACCACTCAAACTCAACATCATCTATTTTTAGCTTGTGGTTCCAAAATCAGCTAAGTCCTGAATATTTCATACTTGGGTTCGAGCCTTCACATGTTTTATTTTTTCCTATGCACGCCATTTCATGCCCTACCTCGCATGACCAAAATCCCCATGCATGGTCTCAATTACTTAGTCAAAATGGGTCATGTAACATTACCCCACACTAAATTGGATTGTCATCCTTGGTAATATCTTAATCGCCCAAAAATATAAGTGACCTCCAAAAATAATTCAATGCCCAAAAGTAATCTTCACACCTACAACTTAAATCAAATTAGGCCTCAAATTGTTGGAAGAGCTTTAGGAACTTAGTATTTATATCACTCTCTTATTTCTTCCACTCTTTAAGTTCTGCCAATGCCTTCCTAGGTGCCACCTCTACAATTCCTGGTACTTAGTCTAACACCAACTCTTCTACTCTAATCTTGAGATCTTGGATTACTATAGTTAATTTTACAACTACCCTTCATTATATCCATGTTCTCAAGTACCACATTTTAAAACTAGCCGACCTATAGATCCATTTTATCTCTCTTATTCTTAATCACTTCCTTTTATGTTGTTATCTCAGCCATAACCCTAGTGTGTTCTATCTTTTTAGTGGGCATATTTTCCTGTATAGCCCTTAGATTTCCTCTTCATCACCGACACACATGCTAAGAATTGGGTCACACTTTTATCACTTGTTGAAAGCTAAGTTGGCCTTATTGCTTTCCTCCTTGAGTTTTGCGAACAAATCCTCAAGCTCAAATCTCTCAAGCTCAGTAATTCTAGCTTCAACAACGACCTTGTTTTCTTCCTTCTCCTTAGCTATCTCTTCTTTATTGGCCTTGCATCACTTTTAATGTTCACCAGAGCATGCCAACCAAGTCTTTCAGTACTCATTTCATCATTATAATCACATTTGGCTTGGCTCACCAAGGTGGGGCATTGACTTAAGATATGTTTTACCAAATCACTTTCCCTATCATACATCTCCTTAGTGTAAATTTTTCTCCTTGGAGGTCCTTCTTCAAATCATCAACCTCACGCTCCTTTTTCTTTCTTATCTTCTACTAAGACCTTCATAGTAGTGTCTCTACATCAAGGTTCCTATGCCCAACATCCATATCCAACTTGTTCAAGGTGTTGCATGTCTACTCATCAGTGAGGTACATGGGGTCAACTTCCTTATACTTCCTCCTCGGCTCTCATTCTTCAACTCAATGACACCGATGGAGTGGTCACTTACCTCGAACTCAGGTTCTTCTATATAATTGTGCAAGTTCTATCTCAACATCTTCCTATTTCATGACACTCCCCCATGCTTATCCATTAGTTCCCAGGCATATAACTTCTCATTTGGAATTTTTCTCTGAAATGCACCCTTAGAACCTTCTTGGGGTCATCAAAAAATCCATATGTGGTGACTTGGGCATCCATCTCTTCCTTTCCCCTTCACCTTTGTCATTTTCTTTTTTGGGGTAGAGTTCATGCACTTGTCCCAAATATTGTCCCTTTTCTTCCCTAATAACATAAGTTCATCACCTCCTTCTCTTCATGTGCATCCTCTTCCACATATGTTTTTTTATTTGGGAAACTCTTATTTTCTTCTCCCTCTTGTGTGCAGACTACCTTTGATCCTCAACATTCTTTTCTGGCCAACTTAATCATCCCATTCTTTCTCAAGATCCTTGCTTAAGGTTTCTCCTTTCTTCTCCAAATCAATATCCTCACTTGTTTTTTTGTTGAAGACAACCTTCACCCCTCTCCTTTTTTTTCCTTTTCCACTTCTCCTTAATGGTTGATATCTTCCATAATGTGCTAATGCTTCTTCTTATTGTGTAGTACATCTTCTTGCACTGTGAATGATCAAGTTTACCTTCCTCTTCTTCTTCTTCCTCTTCTGTATTTCATGCTTTCTTTTTTGATGGTGGCACCACTAGTCTTCCAGGCTACGGGAGGGTAGAATTTGTAACCTCCATCTCAATTCCTCCCTGATTCTTTGGCCTCAATTACAACAAATATTCAACTTATCAATCCCCTAATGGTAACATTCATCTGGGGGCTCAAGTCCGTGTGTCAGGCTCCAACATCTCCAAGTATGCAGGCCTCACATCATACATGTACGTCATGCAAAGATGTGCAAGTTTGAATCAACCTTATCATCATCAAAGGTTAAATTTTTGTGTCTTTAATCTTTTCATAGCACACTTGAAGTATTGTAAGTGAATGCAAATGGAAATTTTCACCAAGGGCTCATCTCCCCATCCTTCATTTTGAACCATGCAAGGTTATAATGTCCTACATCACTACAAACTTTTCCTTTTCCTCCCCAACCTTTGTAGGAAAATTCACATGAAATGATCCATTTGTTCTCAAATCCCCTCAATATATTTATACCATTTATCTATCCTCACCTTATACGGATTTTAAATTATTCCATCATAGGAGTATCTAACGAATTACATTTCAGGGGAATTATTCACAGGTGGGTAAACCCACATATCATCATCGACCATCTGGAACTCCAATCTCCTAAAAATATGATGAGAAGTAGGATCGAGCCCCAAGTTATCTTCACTCCTTCTTCATTTTACACCCTCACCTCTTTAATAATTCCATTGGAAACATATTACACAATGTTGTAGTGTGCCTTGTTCACCATTTTGTGTGCAATGTATAAAAAAATTTTTTATTCATTCATCCACCTTTTCTAAGGCACCCAACTTGCAACTAAACAATCTAGCTGCAACCCTAGTTGTAGGATCTGTGAGGTTGTCAATAAGCATAGCCCTTCCTCCCTTCTCATATTGTAGTGATGCGGCTAATTCATCAATCTTCACATTGGAGCATAAATCCAGCCCCATGTCCTCTCATGTACTCCTCAACCCTATGACTCGCTCAATAAGTTGAGTTGTAATTCACATCCTCTAGCCCACAAAATAAAAAAGAAATCCTCATGCACCCTAGACATGAGCCACTGGTATAAATGTGTAGGATTTGTGAAAAGAAGAGTAGTTCAAATAATTGTAGGACTCTAACTTTCCAAGTTCTTCTCTATCTGAGTCATCGACTAGTACTTTCCTTCCTTTTGTTTGTTTCCATAAGCTCCTCACAACATGTCTTACCTTTCAAAATTCCCTTCATCCCTAGAGCTTTGGTTGTATTCATTGATTTTACACTTGGGAAGTTGAGACTTCCAAGTCTAAACCCTAAGTACTCTAGGTGGGTACTACATTTCTGAGTATATATCCTCCAGGGTTCTTCCACCTTAACTTCAACCCTCTTTATATATGTGCTTTTTTTTGTTTTTTGGTTCCATTGTTCCTACAAATATTTTCCCTAGGTACTTTATCTCACCACACTTACTTTTTATCCAAGCACTATGAATCCTAGCTATTCAAACTCACCCGCAAACCCTTCTCTCCCTTATGCCCTAACTTTTTGAGCTCAAACTCATCTCAAACACAAAGGAACCACACACAACTTTCATACACACATGTATAGTTTTTTTTTCTTTTTCTTTCTCTCTTTCACACAAATCACTTATATCTCAATTGCTCCAAGTTCTCTTTGAATGCAAGGTAGAAAATGACTTTGACTTGCCCCCTTTTTATACTTTTTTGTACCTCACCGACTTACTTTTTCCACTTAACCCATGCACTTTTTCACTTTTAAAACTTTTAAGTTACTTTCTTAATAAAGTACATTTTCTACTTTTTTACTTTATTATGTGACTTCCTTTCACGCTTACACTCAGTCATAACCTTCTCATGTGCCCTACTACTTCCAGCAAGCCACAAACCTCCTTTTCACACCCCCTGTGCCAAAGTACATAATCCTCTACACCATATACCAAGTAGTTTATCATGTCACTTCCTACCTCACGTTACACTACGTGATCATTCATTCTTCTCACATGGTCTTTAATCTGAGAAATTTCCTTAAGAGAACCTTCATCCATAACACCTATAACACCTTTCTCTCTCGTGCCAACCTTTTAGAGGATACCCTCAATTGTGCCAACTGTATCAAATCTAATGCCAATAATTTTTCTCATACCTAATCCACCCCACACTAAAAGTATGTGTGGTCCTCTGCACATGAACTCAATAGATAGTAATCAGCTTCCTATGCACAAAATTTGCTTATTACAAAAAAAAAGAACTAAATTGAAAAAACATAAAATAATTGAAAGTAAACACATGAAAGGGAAATCTAATCTAAATGGCAAACACTACCTTATTACAAACACCAAGAAGATTTATTTATAGTAGGGCTTCATCCTACTCCCATTAAATAAATCGGAAACATGGTGTCATCCAAAGTCATCCTATACTAACAAAATGCACTGATTCAAGTATCTTGGTTACTATAAAAGGTCCCAACCAATGCACCTTCAATTTCCTAGGTGGCATGCAAAACTTGGAGTCATAGAGAAGGACCATATTTCCAACTACAAATGTCTTGTTCTTAATGTTCCTATCATGTCATGCCTTTATACCTTTCCTTCTCATCTTCTAGCTCCAATGTGCAATGGCACACCACTCATCTAACTACATTAGTTTTTCAATGCACTCTTCCACAACTTTTCATCATCAATCCACCTATGCGTGCAATACACAGGGATGGTAACATGAATTCAACAGAAATACAACCTTCTGTGCAAACACCAACTAAAAAAGGTGTGGCCTTATTCAACCTCTTATAAGTGGTCATATATGCCCAAAGTACAACTTGACACTTTATCATCCCAATCTTTTCTTCCAACATCACAAATTTTTTTCAATGTCTATCCCAAATATTGTTGAAAGCTTCTGCAGTACCATTATCTTGTGGGTGATAAGGAGTAGTTTTATGGTGTGCCACCATAAACTCTATCTAAAATAGAATTCTTATTGTCTCATTCAAGAAATGAGTTCCTCTATCACTTGTCAAGCTTAATGGACATCCATACCTACTAATAATATTTTCCCATAAAAATCGTATTGTTTTCATGGTGTTGTAAAATCCTTTGTAGGTGTTGCCTTTTCCCACCTTGTCGATAGTTTAGTGTATGTAATAATGTAGCACATTAGTCCTATGCATGGGTGGTGAAATAGGACCTAAAAAGTCAATATCCCACTTTTCAAAAGGCTCAACACTTCTTGCAATAAGCCAAACATAATCTCATCTCATCTCTCTTTGATGCTTTTCAAGGTGTTGAAAATGATCACATGCCTTGACATATTCCTTAGTATCCTTGTACAAAGTTTCCCACCAAATTCCAACCATTAGAATCTTGCACATTGTAGCATCACCAACATAATGACCTCCTATTATTCCACCATGAGATTCTTCCATAATAGCCTCACGCTCATGCTCTAAAACACAATGGTGAAAAACTTCATCACAACCTAACTTGTACAAATCTCCACCAATCAACTAATAAGGCACCATGTGTATTGAAAGCTTTTTTTCTCCAATGTCTTCATTCCTTCAGGCATGCATGTCCAATAGTGCAAAAAATACTAAAATATCCTCCAAGTCCATGGGCACATGTGGTTTAATCTAAAAAGTTGTGCATCTGGAATATATCCTCAATGCTTTGTGTGTCCTCACCAAAATTGATCCTTGATAAATGATCAGGCCCTAAATTTCTCTTTCCTAGTTTCACAACAACTATGAAATCAAACTCCTGAAATAAAAGTATCCATCTGCATATGCCCTTGCAAAATAGGCTTGTTGACCAAATACTTGAGTGCCATATGATCTATATAGAAAATAAATGGTGGTCAACAAGTACTATCTAAACTTATACAACATGTAGATCATAGAAAAATCCTTGCTCGTGATGGATTGTGTAATTTTCTCCGCGGTGTCAACTTCCTACTTACAAAAAAAAATAGGATGATCCATAATTCCTTCTCCTAGTTGTGCCAACACTACACCAATTTCCATGCTTGAAGAATCAACATGAACATGAAAGGGTTTTCCCATGAAGGAAAATGTAAAAATAGGTGTAGTAGTCAACCTTTCCTTTAGTGTTTCAAACGCATGTTGTTACGCATCACCCCAATAGAAATTTCCTTTTAGCCTTAAAAAATTCTTCCAAGGCATGAAATATTTTCATATCCTTTAATGAAATTTCCTATAATAGCCTGTATATGTCCCAAAATCCATGCACTTCACTTTGATTGTTAGGTTCTTCTAAACCCAAGATCACAACTATCTTGGTTGGATCTACCAAAAATCCTTCCTTACAAATGATATGCCCAAGTAAAGTGTCAAAAGGTGTTGCAAAAGATGCACTTTTAATGTTGAGAGAGATGCTCAACTATCTACACCTCTCAAACATGAGCCTTAAATTATCACAATGATCCTTGACTAAACCATATATTATCCAATCATCCAAATATACCTGCAATAATTTATGAATAAATCTTGAAAGGCCTTGCACAACAATGCACGCAAGAACACTACTGGGGCATTCTTCAACCAAAGGGCATAAATATATATGCAAAAATTCCCCATTCAGTGGTGAAAGTTTCTTTTCCTATCTTCCTTCATGATGTGCACACTGGTGATAACCTAAAAATCCATCTATAAAATAATATATCTCACCCCAACAACTCCTCAAGATTTCTTCTTGTGAATGGGGTGGGAAAAGGATCTATAACACATGAAGCATTAAGTTCTCTATAGTCCACACAAATCCTTATCCTCCCATCCTTCTTAATGCTTATAACCATGGGGCTAACCCATTCAGATTCTTCAATAGGCTCAATTATTCCAGACTTGAGCATCTTATCAATTTCCTCCTTTACCTTCACGCAGATTAGGATTCATCCTATAAGGCCTCTTCCTAACTAAGGCATGCATTCCTTTCAAATCACTTGATCTTCATCATCTCACCTAAAGAAGGATGCACACCTTTAATTCATGATAGCCCATGGGAATAAGTCTTGAAAATTGTGCAATAGTTCAATAATCTTATCCACTTCTTGCTCTAACCAGTAATCACCAATAATGGCCTCCTTAGGCTCATCCTCTATACCAATGTTAACCTTATTTTTTCATAGGAGCATGATACATGTGTGTCTTCTCATCTGCATAGTGTCCATTACCTCATGTGTACCTTTAGTGTGGTTAACATCCAGGTTATCAACCTCATCATCATCTATCATGTATACCAGTTTTCCCTTTTCTTTTTCCTTCCAGGCATGAAATATCTTTTCTTGTCTATTTCTTCAAGATCAAGGTGTGCCTCAAGATCAGGTTCCCAAATAACTCTAGCATGATTTCTTCATCCTTCATGTTATCTCCCAAATAAGGTGCTTCATAATCTTTATGCTTCATGGACTGGAGGCTTAGTAGAAAATTAATCAAAGTTTTGAATCATACCTAAGTCATCTCTTTCCAATTTTTTGTTTCCCTTTTTATTTCTACATGGACATACCATGCATGCACAGTCATGTAATGTGGAGTAGAAATTATGTACCCAAAGTGATGGTGGTAAAGCCTCCTTTCCTACGTGCCCATGATCTCTCACACTCTTGGATGTGATGAGAGGAGAGACTTCCCATGAAATTCACATGTTTGTGTAGGTACATTACTCGAGTAAACCTAGTGGAGAAAGGTGATTCTCACTTCTCACCATTCCAAAAGGCTATCTCTATGTGTTTCCCACCAATGCATTGTTGTCCCACATAAGGTATAGACCAACATATTTCTTCTATCCCCTTCATTCTTCCATTGAGTCTCCATGGCACATAGGAATGCATTAGGGTTCCCTTCACCAGTGTATCTTGGTACCTGAGTAAATCCTAAATGCCTCACCATGCACACCTAATCATCCTAGTGACTCTTCCTTTGACCTCATGCCTAACCATCTCATATGTTCCATGAGCCCAGTTATCACAAGAAACACTAGTAGTGTCACTCACAAATTGTGCATCTTCCCAATGAAGCATACCCTCTTTGGATGGTTCTAAATTCTCTGGATCACACACTGACTACACATATATTTTGTTAAGCTCCTCCTCACTCAATGGTTCAACATAGGGCTCAACCTTATTTTCAAACAGAGGTATAATCACATGTTCCTCATCATTCTCAAAATTGATGTACCTTTTATTAAAGTGCAAATCTACATTGTTCACGTAGTACCAAGTCTTCCCAAGTAATGTTGGAAAATTATCAACTTCAGCAAGTTCCAATACCTCAAATTCTCTAGTAAACTTGGCCCCTAAATAGTAATAGATGTATCCTTTAGTACCCCAATAGGCATAGCCCTAGTTTTATTCTCCATATACAACACATTCAAAGATGGCTACAATTTTGGTCTACCCATCTATTCCAAGCATCTAGAGTTAGCACATTCACTTCCACATCGGTATCAATAAGAATGTTGTGTAATAACCATCAATTATTGCATCAAGTGTAATCTCTTTATCAAATTCATGATTCTGGGGTGGTAGATTTACATGAAGTATCTACCTTTCATGCTCTAAATTCTAGTGTGTGGTACCTTTTCTTATAGCCATTCCCCTAGTAGAGGAATGATGTTACTCTAGTGTAACATCCACACATACTTCTTCAAGTCATCCAATCCTTCTAGATGAGTTCAACCTTCCTTGTGTGATCACTCTCGCATGCCTGTTCTTTCAAGCATTGCATCTCTCCCTAGAGCTCCCTAAGAATTCCATGGTAGTCCTAGTAGACTTCCTTCTGGTGCATAGCATCTGGATATACTTAACATGTATCACTTCATCCCTTCTAATGAGTGGCTTAGCCTTCAGAGGCTCACGTGTGCACACATAGCCTTACCTCAGCACATGTAGTAACCATTACTATCTGTAACTCAGGATCATGTGTCTTCTTAGGCATCCATTGATCAACAATAACATGTTGTACCTTTATCATTCCCGCACCCTTTTCCTTCTTCTGAGTTTTACACATGTGTTCATATAGCTCTGAAAATCTTCTAACTTGTGTTGCTTCCCACACCATGAGAAAGTTGTATTTGAGGGAACTCACACTGATAATGATCAAGGGATCCACAAGTATAACAAGTTCCTCAAGTGAATCTTCCTCTTCCACCACTATGAAATCCTCAACCTCTATCCCTCCTCAAAAGCCTACATTCCTATTATCTTCATGGTTTTTCCTTCATGAGTATGGCCTTCTTGTTCCTTTGATCCACTCACCACACTATTCTAGTGCACTCTTGTCTCAATGGCTTTGTGAATATGATCAATCAATCTATATTCAACAATTTTGTGAGTGTGGTACTTGCAAATATTACAATACATGGATACCTTCTTCATGATCATGCACTACAAAAGAGGGAAATCTCAAACATCATGATTTAAGTGACAAATTTCATAATCTAATAATAACATGCACACCGACCTACATGGGAAATTATCTTTAGTATGTCCTTTACTTCATAATCTATGCACCATATCCCACTTCGCATCTCATGCACTGAGTTAGCCAAAAGATTCTCCAAAAAAATTTCCACAGCTACAATATGCCTCTAATAACAATGGGATCACTCTAGTATCAACACTCTTGACCCCCTCTACACGTGAGTGTGATTCTTCAAATCCTCACATGGATCCACATATGTCTTATGAGATAGTTCTTTATGGAACTAAGTCAACAATCCTCCAAAAAACCATTGTGCATGTTTGATGAGATGAATGTCATAAGATAATTTGGACAATAGAGTCTTGAAACATGCATCATAATCCCTCACACTTTCAACTAATCCTTGTTTGATATCCTTTGAGCTTGTTGATGATTTGTTGCTCAAATTTTGGGATGTGAAATTATGCCAAAACATAAATGAAAAGCATCATAATCAACCACAGTCTGATGTGGGTCATACTTCTTGTACCATCATGCATATGTCCTTGAAGAGTAGTAACAAATTAACTAGAATTTCCATCATAGGTTGTGATCCCTTTAGCATTCCATATTAATTCACACGTATGCACATGCTTTGTTGTATCTTCAATACCTCTATACTCTAGAAAATGGAGAGACATCTCATAGTAAACCTATTGAGGTTGATGTGGGGGTTCTGGGGATGTGGGCCTTATCCACCAAATCTAGAACCAAAACCTCCACCTTATCCTCCTCCTCTTCCACCCACCTCCCAAATCCTTATGTGACCAATTGATGTGCTTCCTAGTGTCCCAGTCATGGTACTAGACTAAAAACCAATGGTCTTTGTGGTTATAGTTTTTACTTTAGTACTTCTAATATTCTACATGCCAACATTCTTTCCTAATGACACACATATGAACAATCTTTCCATAACACTTCCAAATAACTGGCGTTGACTGATGTGATGCCATGGTTGCACTACTAACTTTATCTCCTAAATTCAACACAAAATGATACCTACTCATCTCTACTTGTTTACATGCACTAGCATACTTCTTAATGACTACTTATGGATTAGGAAAAATAAGCGCAAGGGTTAGGTGGCTAGGTGGGATCAGATGTGTGCATGTGGTCCTCATGCTCTCCTCTCAAGCACTCTTATCCGAATCAAGGGAATTCTCTGTTGTTTACCCAATGTCAAGAGAACCATATGTTTTATCTCTTCATCTTCTATAATAGATTCAAATCCTTCGCGAGAAATCTCCTCCTCAACTCTAAGGACTCCTCAATCTCCCTTTGTTTCATAATTTCCCTCTCTTGTGCTTCATTAAACTTACATCTTCTTTCCTCTCTCTACATTGTTACCACTAGGTTTTCTATCCTTCTCCACACCTGCTCCTGCACCTATGCATGATGGGAGTTTAGCTAACCATGGGTAGGTGCTCTAAATCCAGTTTTATTATCAAAATCTTGATTGATAATGGTATAACGTGCAAGTAAGATCCTTTTTTTCATGCAAGAACATGAACTCATTTTCCTCTAGACACAAATAAGTAGAAATAGTGTTCTCTAATGTATAATTGTGCAATAATCCATCCCACCAAAGATATATAACTTTGGTCCACTCCACATAAACATCATTAAGAGTTTCATAATCCTTTTACATCCAAAGTCTCAAAGATATAGCTCCAACACTTTCCTACTGCATATGTGGTCATCCACTCATAAAATCTATTGGAAATATGCAAAATAAAGTCTCATAAAGTGTGTCATAAAGGTTATCTTCCACCCATCAACATGCATTGAAATCAGGTCCAATGTTATATCTCCATGAAAATTAATCTTGACTATTATCTACCCATATTTCAATACTCTCAACGATCCAACCAATACGCCATCTACAAGCAACATCCTATAAAACATCTTAAAAATAGGTCCCGGCAATGGAACCAAAATGTAGTCTTATTATTTCACCTAATTTCTAGGCACTTTGGCACCTCATTCAAATAGATATGAACACTCACTTGAAGCACACAAATCTACCAGTCCCTCCTTTGTGTTTCTTTTCAAGATGTTAGCATACAAATACATGATGATAGATAACCAAGTGTGCATTCATTCATAAGAACTCATTACATACATTCAATTTGAAATACGTTTAATAAGGAAACATACAGATCAGATAACAATTAATATCATATACACCATATAATCACCATATTCAGACACATGAATTACTATAATCCATCCTCCATAATCTATTATAAGAAATTTGAAATCCTTCGCCCCATGTCATATGGTATGGTCATATGAGGGCTTAAAGCTTGTGATTCCTACTAGTAGGTGCTTAACTCCAACCCCTTTCATTTTATTTGTGTGGTGAAGGCAAGAGCATTTTATTCTATTTTAGTGGAAACTAAAATAAATAGTAGAGCATAATATTGAAAAACTTGTATCTTTTGATCGGTAACTCAGGTTTTGAGTGCCATTTTTTTAAAAGTGCTTAGTTTTTTTATGCTCTTTCCATTGGAAATATTTATTTTGAGAATCACACTATAATTATAAAGTGTCATATTGTAACACACACTCATTATAAAGTGCCAAAATCTAGGGGCTCTTGTTGCATTGTTTGGGGGTCTTGTTGCATTGCTTGGTTCTTGCATTTCTTTTGGTGATTTTTTACAGATGGAATCTTTATCTACTTCTGCATTAGATCATATTGAGCCATTAACAAAACATAATTACCACACATGGAAACCAAGAATGGAAATAATAATTAAGCGGAAAGGATTATGGGCTTTAACTTCTTCAGAACAACTAGTGTTCACTAGAGAATATGAGAAATTTCAGTACCAGTGCAAATTTGATGAGTGTATGGGTTTGATAGGAACTTATGTAAGTGACATTCTTTTATTTCATTTGGAAAAATGTGACTCTCCTTTCAAAATATGGGAGAAATTAGAGGATTTATTTAGTAAGGTGGATCATATGAGAGCCATGCAACTTGAAATTGAGATCACCTCTCTTAATCCTAAAGATTTTCCAACAATTATAGACTATCTTACCAAGTTCAAGCATTTGTTGACACAATTGAAGGGGAGTGGAAGAGATAAGAAAGATGAAGAGTGTGTTTACTTGATTCTATCCAAGTTGAGAGGAGCATTCCAAATTTTTGTTTCTATTTTTTTCTCTAGCATGGATGCCTTAGGTGACACCTTCAAAATGTCTAACTTAGAAACATTTTGTGAAAGACTTACTAAGGAAGAATCCAAATTATCTCACCTTGAGTCTTCCACCTCTCAAAAGGCATTAGTTGCATCTAATCCTAAGGGCAAGGGAAAACCAAATAGTAAAACCAAATCCACACCTTCTCCATCTCAAAATGCTCCTAAACCCAAAGAAAACAACTCAAAACCCAAGGAGTCTTCTAAATCCAAGAATAATTCTATCCGTTCATGCTCTTTTTGTGGGGGTAGTAATCATGAAGAAAATAGGTGTTATAAGTGAATGTAAGCCTTAGAGGATGTAGTCAAGAAACACAAAATTTCTATCTCCACTCCACCTCCTTCTAATCAGCATGGAAAAGCACTTAATGTTGTTGGAAGATCTCAGTCACCACTTACAGACAATTGGGTTATAGATTCTGGTGCTTCTCATCACATGACTTCTTCCAAGGAGTCTTTTGTTTCTCTAGGTTTGAGTTCTACTTCCAAAATTGAGGTTGGAGATTCTTCCTTTCTTTCTGTTGAGGGAAAAGATGATATATAACTTGATGGTGGAAATATCCAAGATGTACTATATGTTCCTAACATCACTACAAATTTGCTTTCTGTATATCAAATTTGTCATTCTGGTCAAGGAAAATAGTGACTTTTACACCACATGGGGCAGAAGTAAGAACTTTGTTGGAGCCTTATTCACTTGTTGCTCAAGGTATTGTTGATCATAGTTCAAGACTATATATCTCTTTGAGGGTTTGATGACACTTCTTCTATAGGGACAAAATTGGTTTCTCACTCAGATTCAGAGAGTAAGCTTTGGCATGAAAGATTTGGACATCTCAATTACATATATTTGAAGGAGTTGAGAACTCATGGTATGGTAGATGGTCTTCCTAGAGTTTCTTGTCTTGAGGGAGTTTGTCATGGTTGTGCATTAGGGAAACAACACCAAGATCCTTTTCCTAAGAATTTGTCTAAGAGAGCTTCTTCACCACTTGAGCTTGTGCATAGTGACTTGATGGTTTTTCTACCCCATCTTTCAATGGAGCTAAGTATGCACTTACATTTATTGATAATTTCTCAAGGCGTACTTGGGTTTATTTTCTCAAGTACAAAAGTGATGTTTTTCACACTTCAAAGTCTTCAAGGCTTTGGTCAAGAAACAATCTTCTAGTAGCATAAAGAACCTTCGCACTAATAATGGGGGGAGTACTTCAGCAATGATTTTTCTAAATTTTTGGCAACTCAAGGCATTATTCACCAACATTCTATTCCTCATACTCCACAACAGAATGGATTAGTAGAAAGGAAGAATAGAAATTTGAAGGAAATGGCTAACTGTATGATGCATTCTAGAGATATACCTCCTATCTATTGGGCAGAAGCAATTAATTGTGCTAACTATATTCAGAATCACACACCACATAGAGCACTTGAACATTTGACTCTAGAGGAAGCTTGGTCCAACACTAAGCCAGATGTATCATTTTTTTGAGTCTTTGGGAGTCATGCTTGGGCTTTTGTGCCAAGAAGAAAAAAGGAAAATTTGGATAAGAAGAGTAAACCCTTGATCTTTATAGGGTATTGTGAGGACATGAGATCTTATCGTCCTTTAGATCCTACACATGATGTTCTTTTTCGAACACATGTTCAGTTTGATGAGCATTTCACTCCTCATGATTCTTCATCTTCTTCCATTCCTTCTTCTTCTACATCTCATCTTGAGGATGCTTTCTTTGAGGAGATTGATGAGGAGGTTATAGATACCATTGAGGATCCTATTCCCACTGATGTTGTCATTATGCCTAAGTGGGCTTGTACTACAGTTTCTAAGGTAGCACCTTTCATAGAGGATCTTCCACCCACTAGGCATCATCACGCACATTCTACAAGTTCTAGACTTTTGTGTCAGGTAGTTTCTGAGGATCCACAGTCTTTTCAAAGGCTCATGGGATACAAGAGTGGGATGATGTGATGATAGCTGAGTATTCTTCTTTGATGAAGAATCATACTTAGGATTTGGTATCTCTTCCTAAAGGAATAAATATGGTTAGGTGTAAGTGGGTATACTTGAACCAAATATGCAGCTGATGGGTCCATTGACAAGTATAAGGCTCGTCTTGTTGCAAAGGGTTTTTCACAAGTTGAAGGTATTGATTACTCTAAGACTTTTGCACCCATTGCCAAGATGGATTCTATACACCTTGTACTTGTTATTGCTACATCACAGGGGTGGCCCATATACTAGATGGACGTGAAGAGTTCCTTCTTACATGGAGATCTACAAGAGGAAATATATATGGAGCAGCTTAGCTAGATTTTTCCATGACTCTTCTCTTGTTTGTAGGCTCTGAAGGTCTCTCTACGGTCTCAAACAAGCCCCTCAGGCTTGGTATGAGAAGATGGATTCTTTTCTTCTATCTACTGGTTTTGTTCGTTGTCATTCTGATCATACAGTGTATCTCCAGCATGTTGGTGAGGATATTGTGATACTTGTCTTATATGTTGATGATTTGTTACTTACTGACAACTCTTCTTCCCACATTCAGAGTATTCAAAGGGCTCTTTCTACATAGTTTGACATGACAGATCTTGGGCTATTGCATTATTTCCTTGGTTTGCAGATTTCTCAGATAGATTTAGGGATTCATTTGAGTTAGAAAAAGTACACCCATGATCTTCTTAGGTGCTTTGATATGGCTGATTGCAAGCCAAGTCCATATCCTTTTTAGTCTAGGGTTACTCTTACATCCACATGTACCACACCACTTTGTGATCCTACATTGTATAGGTAGTTGGTTGGGAGTCTCATGTACTTGACCCATACTCACCCTGATATTTCATTTGTAGTAGGGCTTGTATCTCGGTTTGCACATTCTCCTCATAGTAGTCATTGGCAAGCTACTAAAAGGATTTTGTGCTATTTACAGGGCACTTCCCACTTTGGCCTACACTACACTAGGGGTTCTACTCAGTTGGTTGGGTATACAGATTTAGATTGGGCAAGTTCTATTGATGACAGAATTCTACTTCTGGCTATCTTTTCTATCTTGGTTCTTCTCCAGTTGCTTAGGCATGTAAAAAAGCAACAAGCTATTGCACTTTCATCTTCAGAGGAAGAGTACATGGCAGCAGTTACAGTGAGTTAGCAGATTCTTTGGCTTCACCAGTTATTGACAGAGTTTGGATTCCCACAGATTCACCGACTGTACTTTGGTGTGACAACCAAAGTGTAATTCACATTTCTCGCAACATATTTGAACACCAAAGTGGACCAAGCATATCGAGATACACATCCACTTCATTTGGAAACACATTTAGGATGGAGTTATTTGCTTGGAGTACCTTCCGACTCAACAGTAGGTTGCAGACATCTTTATGAAGCCTTTTACATCACCTTGCTACCTTGAGTTGCGTGGAATGCTTGGGGTTTTAGAAGTTGTTCTTGGGGGTGTTCATGAGAACATCTTCCTTCTTCTTCTTCTCTTTCCTTATAGCAAGATTCTTTCCTTCTTTTGGTTCGAGATTTCTTCATGGATATATTGTACATGAGTACCTCATCAGGCCTAGTTATCGGGACTCATATTGTGGACATGCCACTTCTATTTTGGCCCTTAGCTTCACTTGAGGGGGTGTTAGAGTAGGTATTTACCTTAGCTCATGTTCACCTAGGTACATTATTTACCTTTATTGTATTTATCCTCACCCACTTATGTGTGTGGATATTTCTTTTTATTTATTTAGATATTAGGAGATATTATCTAGTTGTTAGGTATAGTTCTTTCCTTGATCTATGGTATTGATTAGATCCTTGATGTCTAGTTCTCTCATAAATCTATGGACTTGACTAGTTATTTAATGACTAGTTCTTTCCATGATTTATGGCTTGATCTACGACCTTGACTGGTTCTTAGATTGTTATTCTTTTCCTATATAAGCAAGGCCCATTCTCATTGTATTTCATTGAGTTCCATAATAATATATGATATTGCTGCTCATTTGTTTGTAAAGGTTTATGTAAATTTATTTTGGTGAATCACTTTCATCTTATTGATCGTGATGTTTGATTAGCATCTATGTTCTTGGCTTGGCATGATCTAGTTTTCGTTCCTTTTAGATATCTCCCTTTCTCCTCAAAAAGAAAACATATTTTTTTCTCCCGTAGGGTAAAATTATAATCAAGAGGGTAAATTAGAGGCCTTTTGATCTCCTAAATTTCTAAATCAATTTTTATGGTATGTGAAGACTACCATTCTTGTATGATAATATCTTTCATGTAATGGGAGGCTTACCATTCCCTTCCAATAATAGTTTTCAACCTCATAGTACAAAAATAATCAAGGGGAGAAAATAATCATATTGAAAAAATATTATGATGTAGAAAGGGAGGTATCCCCTTTTCCCTCAAAATAAAATTACAATAAAGGGGGTAAAAGGGATGCCTTCTAATCTCCCTAAAACTATAAATTGATTTTTCATTGAATGGGAGGCCTACCATTTTGTTTGAAAAATAGTTTTCAACCTGAGAGTAAACAAATGATCAAGAGGGAGAATGGGATGTATCCCATTCTTACTCATATTGAAAAATATTTATGAGGTAAAAATGGAGGCCTCTCTTTCTCCCTGAAGGTGGAAAAAGTAATGTTTCTCCCTCAAACTAAAATTACACTTAAGATTTAAAATGAGAGGCCTCCCAATATATCTAAACTTATAAACTAATTTTTCATGGAATGGAAGGCCTACCATTCTCTTATATAATATTTTTCATGAAATGAAAGGTATAAAATTCTCTTCCAATAATATTTTTCAACCTCATAGGAAAAATATAATAAAGAGGGAGAATGTGAGATCACCAATTCTAAGTCATATTGAAAAATACCTAACATTATCTTTCACAAATAGTTTTCAACCTCACAATAGAAAAATAATAAATAATGAAAATGAGAAGTATCTTATTCTCACTCACATTGAAAAATAATTATGATGTAGAAATGCAGCCTTTCTTTCTCCCTCAAAGTGGTAAAAATAAAAAAATTGCATTCTAGAGTGAAAAACTAGCCTCCCAATGTCCCTAAAATTATAAAAAAATTATGGAATGGGAGGCATACCATTCTCTTCCAATAATAGTTTTCAACCTCATAGTAAAACAATAATAAAGAGGGAGAATGGGAGGTATCCCATTCTCAATCATATTGAAAAATAATTATGAGGTAGAAAGGGAGATCTCCCTTTCTACCTCAACATGCAAATAATAATTTCTATCTATAATGCCCACAATGTAACATCATCATTTAAGACTTTAGTAAACAGGGGGAAAATTTAAAACATAATGTTCACTATTCTAAATTCACATAATTTAGAACAAACATTCCTTTGTTAATCCATCACATAATAGTAAACCATATATAATCTGTAATGACTTGGTATAAAAATGATCTCTCATTTTATGACTAGGTGTTAAACCAATCTCTCATGTTTCATCATATTAATATGTATACTAAGTATACTTTTGGTCCCTTACCCTTAAAGGGTCAACTCGAGTATTAATGCCTAAATATCCTATCTGAGTATCTATACCGATACTCATCTGATATCACGCTTCTTTAGTCCAGGTGACATAAGACAATACAACCAGCATTTTTTGCGATACTTTGGCCAAAGTTTAAAGACATGTTTTCCATGATTTTATTCCTAGATAATGTACTCATCGAAAGGAATATGTATTTTGCCCCACTTGAAATTGTTCTCTAGATAATACTTCCTTAACTTCACAACCACTTCCAAGTCCATGTTAAATGTTAAAAAGGAACAACTCACATGGAATAGTATTGATGATCTACTTATGGTGACTAAGGGTAGTTATTCATACTCAAATCGACTTACATCGATTTGAAATCCAATTAATCACATTTAGTTAGCATAAACGACATCGGCCATAGGTCATATGCATGTCACTTTTTAGTGTAGAGCGGTGACACAAATCCCATTTTATGAAAGTTACGTTTAGAGGAGCTAAGTGGAATATTGTGCCATAATGGCTGCTCCACAGTATCCACCCAAGGACCTACGTCATTGATGGGCCCTAAAATTGACTAAGTCCCAAGGAAGAAGTTAGCGCGTGTAGGAGGTAATAAAGAAGGAAGGCGCTCAGAAAAAACACGCAAGAGAAAGGAGCATAATAAAAGAGGTTAGCGCATTGGGGAGCAAGAAGGTTTGGGGAATTAGCTGTATTTTGAGGGAGTTTTCATAGGAGAAATATGTGAAAATCCTGAGTAGGCATGTTTGATGGATAAGGCGTCGGCACATGGAGCCTTGGAGGTCAAGAAAAGAATATTCCACGTAAGGGATATTCCCAGGATGATCATTATAGGTAGTGGAGGCATTTGCAAGCTGGCATAGGCATTCGACCATGGAGGACCACACTTCCACTTGGCATGTGATCTTCTCATGAAGGAAACCAATGCGGTGCATCCAAATCCTATTTAAAGGAGTTTTGGGTCTAAAATGAGGGAGAAGAGGATAAGAATGAAGTGCTAGGAAATGAAGGGTTAAGGAGGGTTTTAAGTAGTAACAAGGTGCTGTAGAAATACTTGCAAGGATGTTATATGCATAGGTTTTTGTATAAACAAGGGTTGTAATGGGAAAATAGCTAAAAACTCTCTATGTAGAATTTTTGGAGGGTTTAAGATAATATTCCTTGATGTATTTGGTCTATATGACCCTTATGATGTAATGAGGCCATTGTAAATGTTTATAAATCAATATATGGTGTGTGATTCTGTTATTCATGCTCAAAAGTGTAAACCCTTATGTTCTTCATATTATTCTGATTCATATCTAGTTTCATTATGCTTATTTACAATGTTCATTTCCATTTATGATATATCTCGTACGGATTTTTTTGTCTATATCTTATGTTTTTGAGTGAATGTCTATGTTTCCATTTTTGTAACTCATTCTCCATCAATGGTAGATCATTCTCATAAATCTCACATAAAGGAGGGGATCGACGCCCATGCACACACTTGGGTGAGCATCCAACACTTGTTGGGTGATAGGTTGGCACACTTGGGGTAGAAACGAAGGTATATGAAGAAATGAATACATTTTGGTTCCATTGTCGCACCTATTTTCAAGATGTTGTGATAATGATGTGTGATGATGGAGCATCTGACCTTGGATAGCATCAAATCTTGGCTTAAAAGCATGAAGGATGAGTTTTCTCAGAGGTTTAATATTAGATCTAAGTTTGACGCATGAAAATGGGTGTGAGGAGAACTCGTATCATGAATTCTATGAGACATTCTTCTATTTTTCTTAGTATATTTGTATGGCTAGCTCAAAGCATATGCATCAAGGAAAATTTGGTACTATAGACCTCATGTTTGGACCTAGGAGGAATATTAGCAGTTGTCTGATTCTGATTTGACATGGACTTATGTTCTTGATCACTGGTGGAGTAGAGTGCTGACTAGTTATACCTTGGAGTATGATATTTATACATATTATTTCTTGGAGATTATTGAGTTTGAGTTCTTGAGGGAGCCTAGAGGATCATTCTTGCATGTTATTCCATTGGCTATCAAGATCCTGGTTATTACTTTTAGTTTGGAAACCTTTCACATGGTTGGCTAGAATCCTTTTAGGTGCGGTGTGCGGAAGCTAGCGTGGTAGAGGATGGAGGACCTTGTGGCGGAAATGGAGAAATATGAAAGGTGGCTTGAGTATAATGAAGCTCAAGAGGGAGTTGGCAAGACATCGCAAATCTATAGGAGTGATGGATTTATAGAGGCGGATGATACAAGAGGGATTTGAGATTCGTGTAACATCCACTTTTTATAACTTAGAAACAAGGGAATTTTTTTAACATAATATTCTTTGTTCTAAATTCATAACACACATTCCATTTCCAATAAATATCATAAAAGAAAACCATATGTAGTTGTAATGACTCGGTGAAACATCGATCCCTCATTTCATGACTCGGTATTAAACCGATCTCTCATGTTTAACTTGTTCACGAGTATACTAAGTATACTTTGGTTCTTTTACCCATCAAGGGTCACTCAAGTGTTATGTCTAAGAATCATCTATGAATATTTGTTATCGATATTCATCTGAAATCCCACAACTTAGACTAGGTGACATAAGACAACGTAACTAGCACTTGTGATACTTTGGCCAAATTTTTAAACATGTTTACCATGTTTACATTCCAAGATGGCATACTCGTTGAAAGGAATATGTCTTTCACCACACTCAAATTGTTATCTAGATTGGTCTTCCTTGACTTTTTCAACCAAACCCGAGTCAAATTTTCACACTAAAAGGGGCAACTCACATACACTAGTGTGGAAGACTACTCATGGTGACTAAGGATACATAGACATACTCAATCGACTTTCGTCAATTAGGTGTGTTTATTTACCCTAAGTCAACATGATTTGACCACTTCACTAGTCCATGTGTGTATAAGGCTCACTAAGTACAATTAATCCAAAGAAGGATTCAAAATGTAATTTTACACCAATTGAAGGTATGCAGATAAAATATGCATTCATGCATATCAACATTTTTAATCTTAAAACATTATTTCC
The DNA here is from genome assembly GCA_018340775.1 of Taxus wallichiana var. yunnanensis. NCBI lineage: Eukaryota > Viridiplantae > Streptophyta > Pinopsida > Cupressales > Taxaceae > Taxus > Taxus wallichiana. The sequence goes on from CM031235.1 coordinate 667,208,497, forward strand.
ATTTATCGATATATATGAATTCGATATTTTTTTATTAGAGGTAAAAGTTAGGGTTGAGGGGACCCTACCCCCTTACAAAGAGTTACAACATACTTACATATTGGCCAATGGATTTACCTTTAAAAGCCATTCATGTTCCAAAAGATAAAAAACAAAGACTACAGTATAATATATCCGTTAGATAGGACTTACAATATATAACAGTCCAAAGGATTATACTAACAACATAGGGATAAACAAACAATAGATTAAAAACCTTTGAATTTCATTATTCTTTGACCAGTTCTTCCACCATCTCCATACAATTGTTCCATTCATTGACCAGTGTTGCTTTTGTCTCCTTCTAGTATTTGTAGTTTGGTTCTTAAATCACCACCTTCGGCCCTGTTCCATCCTTTTCCTTTTCTTTTTCCAACTCCATGGAATGGATCATTTCAGCAACTTGAGATGGTAAATAGTACTTTTCACATTAAGGATATGTGCATCCCTGATTTGCATAATAATACCTTTCATTTTCAACAACTCACTTTCCATTTCCATGCTTCTGGCATTGGCATTTTTGAGGTTTTCACTGAGGATAAGGGAAGACATTTTATCCACTTTGTCATGCAGCTCCTTAAGGTCCATGGAGATCAAGCTAATTTTGTGCCTATTGATATCAATAGTCAGTTTGCAGTTTTCAAACTCTCTCATGAAAGAATGGGTTTTAACAAATGATTCTGGGCCGAGAAAAGCTCCTTCTGATTCGTTTAAAGATTATGTAGACTGTGGATAGCTTCCTCAATGTTCTTGGAATTCTCGCCCTTGGAAGACTCCTATTCTTTTATGCTGGCTACATCCTCACTACTCACTCCTTCCCCTTAGAATTTGTCATGCAAGGATTCCTTCTGGGTCGGTGTGTCACCAGGGCTTTCACCCAAAACAATGGTGATGTTTTTCTCCTCGGCCCGACAGGATACTACTCTTTCCCTGCTCAAACTTATCCCCCTTTTCCCATGGTTGACTCTGAATACGTTTGGCCACGATTCCTAGGCCCAAAAATCATCACAACTTCCTTCCTTAGGATCCAAACTCTTAGTCCTTTTTCCTAAAGAGATTTTTGAAGCCGAAGCCCCAAATTTATCATTTTTTCCCAACAGGAGCACTCATCCGAATGATAGTTTTGATCAAACCCTGGTGTAAAGGGAGAATGAAAGTTCCTTTCTTCACCATAGCAATTGATTTTTCCAAAGAAGAGAATAGATAGAAAGGAAAGTTATAGGGTTTGGAATTGTGAATATGGTTTAACATGGGGAAATGGTAGCCATAGATAACTTTATATCTTCCTTCCAAAGTTATGTAATACATTATCAGTTTAGAAATTTCATCAAAAGGGTAAGGTAACTTACTCTAAGCATATCCATTGTGAAGAGAGATGGGATCTCCTTTTCCTTGAAAGAAACAATCAATCTCAAGACTATAGTCAGATTTTGGCTTGAAAATACATCTACCTTCCAAAGAGGCTAGAAAATTTAGCAATGAGCTTAGGAAAAATTTTGAGAGAACAATTACCAACCTGAACCTTGCCCTCATTCCATGTTTTTGTGACCACTTCACTCAGAATCTCATCATGGCCCTCAAAAGTGTGGATAAAAGACAACAATCTCACTGCATCCAAAAGAGCTTCAGAATCCCTAGAGATCTCCAGACACCTAGATGGTTCAGTACAAACCAGTCCCCCATCCTTCTCTACACCCAAAAAACTTTTTTCATAGAAACTGGACCAAAAATTTAGCTTTGTCTTTCTTCTTCCCCAATTCCAAAATGACCAAGCTGCCCATGAGAAGAAAGGGACCCAACTCATGCACAAAATAAAAATTCATGAAAGGTTACTAGCATGAGTGGGAGAGTTTACAAAATTATTATTGGAAGGAACAAAAGAGACTCCCTCCCTTTTCATGATTTCAATGAAATTGGCATTCATACCAAAGAGGTGCTCAACAACTTGGAGACCACTAGCGGTAACCCCCAAATTAGCTACAAAGTCAGCACCCTCATTGCCTTCTCTATACACATGTTTGAAAGAAATATTCACAAAAGAAGTTTAAAAGAACTTAGTTTTACTCATGAAGTCTTCTATAGATATGGCAAGTCTAGATGACCCCTTCATATAGGAAATGATGTACAGTGAATCTCCTTCCACTTCCATAAGGTTAAAACCTTTTTCTTTTGTGATATTCACCCCCCATTACAGAGCTGCTTTGCCTCCATCACATTATTTGATTGTTATCTAAGGTCAAAGAAATAAGCAAGAATAAAATGACCAAGAGAGTCCCGTATGACTCCTCCTCCCCCTACTTTCTGAGGATTCCCTTTAGCTGCTCCATCAAATTTGAGTTTTAGAGAACCTTCATAAGGAGGATTCCACTTAATCCCCAACCTAGGATTAGGCCTATTTGTTTGAGGTTTCCAAGAAACATTCCAATTCATTAAGAAGTGTTGTTCATTATCTAGTATTTCTAATTCTTTATTCCTGAGGATAGAGAAATTGTTTCTAACTTCCTGAAAGAGGTTGTTTATAGAAAGTTTGATAGGAAGACTCTTGTTTTGAATAGCCTTTTGTTTCTTTCCTTCCAGATTTCCCACCATAGATGACTTAAGCTCATGGCCCATAGATTTTATCCCTTGAGTATGAAAGTGGTTCTTCCATTGGTTCCAAGCTTCCTTTATATCTTTGGGGATGACCTAGTTTACTGAGAAACAATCCAAAATGGAGGATAACAATTGATGTGCATACGGACATTCCAGAAACATATGGTTTACTGATTCCATTTTTCTTTCACATAGCACACATCTATTAACCCATTGGAGTCCTCTTTTTACAAGATTATCAACCGTGAGGATTTTATTTATAAAAGTGAGCTAGTCTGAACAAGGCCATAGGCCATAGGCTGATTGTGAGTAAAAATTTCCACATGGTTCCTTATCCCAAATGATTCTATATTGGTCCTTTTATTAGATGATACATAATTTCTTAAAAACTCATTGATCCCTCTCATGTGATCATTTAGTTCCTATCTATCCAATTCTAGAATTTTCCATGTCTGAAAACTCTCTTCATTAGCATGTAGTTGTTTACTTTTTCTCCATAATTAGCTTCCAATAATGTAGAGATTTAAGTAAGTAAGATCATTAATTTTTCTTACTACAGTTTAACATTGTAAACAATCTTGATTGAAAGATTATACATTAGAATTAGTGATATCAAATGACTAAATATTCTTATTAATTTGTTAAATATTTCCCCTTTCCATTTATTGTTTACATATAAAGATCATACAACCAATAATCAAATATGATTTAAACTTAAACACACAATGAGATCACATACATAGTTCTGATTCAATGATAAAAGGAAGTTTTTTTTTTTTATAATTAAGGACTATTTTCCTATTAATGAAATCATAAAACATAAGGTTTAGTTTCATAAAAATTATGTGATATTCATCCATATAAAACTATCCTTATTCCCTTTTTTAAGTAAGGATCTATCAATCATAGGCATCATAGTTATACCCTTTCCCAAAATGAATTGAACCGGAAGTATATATACATACATTTCCTTATACAAGCATTATTTTATACCTTAGAATCCATTAAGCCATGCATTTCAATTTTTAAGTATATCAATAAAATCTCATCATGAATGTTAATATTTAGGAATATTAATCAAATATAATTCATAAAAGACTTTAGAATAAATCAAAAATCAACAACCCTTCACAATAATTCATTTATCAAAATAGATAGGTCACTTTACTCCCAACTTAATTAATATTCCATAATTTTATAAGAAACATATTTCATCATTACAAAAAAAAATTAACTATAACACCTTTGACAAACTATTATATTTCTCTTTTGCATTGCAAGTGTTGACATGTGATTTTCTTGAGGCGGTGTGCTCCTTTACTTGTTGAAAATAATTCTTGTCGGGATAAATCATGCTTGTCAGTGATAAATCATTTCTGCTCTTGGATTCATTAGACTAAAATGTTGATGCTTGTAATAATCCATTTTCACTTCGAGATAGGTGAGTTGTAATCTGGTTAAGATGGTTGCAAACTTATCTCTATTAACTGACTCATCCTTGGATCAATTCCATTGATCCAAGGAATGTTTTAAATCTCCTTACCAGTCTGAATGGTAAATTGACATTCATAGGTTGAGAGACATAGTGGACTGAGCTTTTGTATGTTTACAAATTCTTTTTGGTCTTATAAGATTGTGCCTACATTCGGTTGTATGTTTTGTGCTCGGATCTTTAGGATTGATCTCTTCAGGAACATTTAATGGCGTAAGTGGAACGAAGCCTGCTTCACGACTATGAAGGGAATATAAGTCCTAAACCTATGGGATTTATCCTAACGGTATTCTAAACTAAGGTAAATGCACCTACTTCCTAGCTATGTCTACTTATTTGGGTGACAATCTATCCTAAGCTTCATATTCTATGTTGGGATGGGAAAAACCTAAGGTGATGTTAGGTATACTCCTAACCTATTACCTACTACTAAATTGGTTTGAATTATACCCTATCTTAAGTTGGAAAATTACCTATGGAAATGTTTATAAACCTAAGGTAATTACTTTTTAGACTAACCTAAGGTCATAACCTAAGTTATGGATATCTATCCTAAACTAATGAAAGGGACCTAGGGTCGCATGGCAAGATTAGCGATGGTTCCAAAGGCATTTAATTGATTTGATTTTTGAATTAATAGGGAGTACTGCTAGTTTTACAGAGACATGTAAACTTGGTGGAAGCTTACATGGAATCATAGTTAAACTTGGAAATGCATGTAGAGGTTGAAATAGCATTCACCAATTTTAGGAGGCGGTGGTAAGGAGAGATAGGTGGGAGATTGTGGAGTAATGGCATTAATGAACCTCGAATTTTGTGAGAAAACTGTCTTGGAAAAAATGAGGGTGGATTTTTTGGAGGTTGTTTGGTCTTGCATGCCTTGCAATTTTTTCTCTGCATGGAGCTATTTGGTTCTTCGAACCAGCAGTTTGAATTTCACTTTGTGGTTATTTTTGGTTTCTCTAATCTATTTTCAATCCAGGAAAGTATATGAGGCATTGGAGAAAGAGATGTTTAGTTTTTGATATTTCTTGGAGGAGAAAAAGAGTTGGAAGCTCAGCTAGAAGTCTCCTTCAAATTGGCAAAAGAACTATCAGGCATGATAGGCTCTACCCATTAAGATTTATTGCTTTCCTCTAAATGATTCATTAAAATAACTCTACTCTCATGAGATAAATGGTTTCATGTTTTTTCTAGTTATTTACTTTCATGATTGAATGAATCTCTGTGATTTTTGGATATGAATCCATTGCATGATAATTTTAGTCTTTGGATGTTTTTCTCTACGCAAGTTCAATGTTGATATGCGTATGGAATTTTAGAGGCTTTGTGTTTGTTTGGAACTTGTATTCGGGACTGTCTACTCAAAAGAGTTTGAGTAATGCAGGTTTTGATTTGGGTTTGAACTGGTAGTCTCTTTTGAAATCTTCTCCTTGATGCTTCTTGAGTTTGGAAAGGTTGTAGTACTTCCATCCCAGACTGTACCATTACTTTGAGCATGTAATGGCATGTAAACGTTGAGGATATTCTGCTTTGGGTAATATGTGTCTTGTTTGAAAGTCTTTGATTGTTTTGATAGAAGGATGCTTTGGACCTTTTATGGAACTATATCTTGTTGTGAGGATATATAACCTCTGGTTCGAGACTGTATTGTTTACTTACCCTTCGGTATGAATTCGAGCTCATTTGAAAGTAATCGATAATGGGTTCTTGTAGTATATGGAAGTGTTGTGTTTGTACTTCAACTTGTGTTAATTTGATTGGAACAATTACCTTCTTTGCACTATAATTCTTTGTCTCGATCTTATGTGCTAGATGGAGTTGTGAAAGTTATTTTGTTGGTATTTCTATTACTATTCGAGTTCATGAGTAATGGAGAACTTTATTTGACTTATTACTTAGTGTTGAGTTTTTGTATTCTCTTCCAAATCCTTTTTAATGGATTTCGGGTTTTTATAAAAAAATAAAAGAGTTGAATACTCTCGTAAACTGAATCTTGTTTGGGAGGATTTAGTACCTCTGGTTCGGGATTGTAGTGTATACTTTGTTCTTCTTTATGAATGTGAACTATATGTTTCTTTTGTATCAAGTTGTGTAAGTCCTTGTAGTTGGGATTTCCGTTACAGTTCGAATGCATGGGGATTGTGAAAATTTGTTTGACTTAAACTTGTGTTTGGTTTTGTATTCTCTTTTGGGAACTAGCGAAAGAACTTATGAGTTTGAAATAGAAATGGGAATTCAATTGATAATACAAAGGGAATGAATTCTTGATCGGATCTTTTCTATTTGAGTTTCCTTTAACTTTTGTAAAGTTAAGTTCAGTTGTTCAAACTTCTCTGTAGATCGAATCTCTTCTATGTTGTAGAGTGATTACTATCTTAGGCATGTTCGACTTCTTGAATTCAGATTTTCTATCCTTTCTATCTTGTATGAAATAGTGTGAACTCACTCTTCTGAAACAGGAAACTTCCTTGTGGATTGTTTAGTTTAATTTGTTGCTAGTCGATATGGGAAAGTTCATGGAAACAGTTGTATGTTTAGGAAACTTTGGGATTGTCATTCTTAGTACTGGGAAAACCCAATCATCCCCATTTGATCTTTCTTGATCTCAGCTAATTTGTATTGAGTCAATTGTTGTATTGATGTGGAAAGTGAATAGCTGAGTCTGTCCTGTAGAAGGGAAAATGTAATCATGTTTAGACCGATTGCTTTGTTTGATTGAGTCATGCTCCATTTGGATATTGTTATTAGAAGGACTCCTCTTTGTACACTCTATCATATTATGAATCTTCCCTGGATGGACACAAGAAGAGATTATCCTTGTGTAAGTCTTGCTTTGATTTTTGGAACGTATGGTTTTAGATCTTTGGATGATATCTTCTATAATGTAGAATTTATTTAAGGCTTACAAGTAGATTGTTTTGATTCTCTCCCTTCTCGGATTGATTTGGGATTCTTGTATTAGATGTTGTCTCTTAAATGGTGAATCCTTTTATTGGTTTCCTTGATTGATGCAGTTATGTAGGTAATCAGTTATGTACTTTTTGAACCAATTTTCTATCTTTCAGATGAATGGTGAATCATGGATAGTCTGTATTGATTCTTCTTCTTATTTATTTAAGTTGTAGGATGAATCATCCTAAATATGTACTATGCTGAAAGTAACTCTTTTTGTTACATAGTAAAGTTAAATTTTGTATTTCAATTCAGAAAGAATTATGAAATAATTAGACGACAAGATTTGTTATTTGTTTTAAATAAGTAATTGATTGGGTCAATTCTTATATGATATAATGCAATAGTTTCTGATTATATTATGCTCTTTTCTTAAAAGTGAATTCAGACTCATTATTTGTACTTCTTTTCTAGTTGTTATTACTTATGCTTATTTGTATGATATATTAATTGTTTCATTAAAGCAGAGTTGTTTTAATAGAAAAATTAGTGGAATGCACCTTTTTTAATGCTTAGTGCTTATCATGCTCGGTTCAATGAGCTAACTCATGCTAACAATTTTTGCATATGGACTTCCTAGGTCATAAAAGAAGACAAAAACTTATATGATGTATCGGCTTATTTAAATTTTGGTTCTTTTCCAAAGAATTTCGATTCATTCTTGAGTTGTATTGAAAAAGAAAAGTTATGTTCTTTTATGATCTCAATGTTGATCGACATGTAGTATGCCTGAAATGCATAGTCTTATAAATCGTATATAATATCTTGATGAATTGAAAAGTTTGGAGACTGACTCCAAATTGTGGTGTAAATTCTCTTGTACTTTGTATGAAGGAAATAGTAATACTATCTTGTCAATATTCTTTATATCTATTTTTATACCTATTACTATTATCATTTAATAGGTTGGATTAAGGGAATAGTTCAATCTCCCTTACTAAAGTGTAACTTGTTAAGTTGCAAAATATGTCGTTCTCTATCTAAACAATTATAGTATAATAATGAGATATGTATTGGACATACAATTAAACTATATGAGTGGTGAATGATAAAAAGGATATGTTAACCCTAACATTTAATCATGTAGAGGAAGACTCGCCTCTCTCAAAAGAATGAAAAATAAAAGGAATGGTGGTTATGATCTTTAATCTTTGTTTTATTTAAAGTAAACACTAGCTGAACCTAGGTGGATGATACACCTTCTTTGGATAGCTAAGTTGCATTAAAATTAACCGTATGATGATTTCTACCCTATTTTTGGGATAACTGCTTGTATGCCGAGTTAATGAACATAAATGCAAACATGAGTTAATGAAGTTATTAATATCAAATCAGATTAATTATAGATAAATAACTTAATGGATGTTGGAATTAGGGTTAGGCATGGTTGTTACAATCTAATTCTTAATCCAAATTTAATTTATGAATTAATGACCACCTTGGGGTATGTACATCATGATGAATCAATTCTAATGGATGTTGGCACATGCCAACTGCATGACTGTACCTTCAAGAAGACTAAGGGCTTCTCAAGGATACAGTGTTGCAGTTGACATGTGGCAACACCCTTTTGTATTTGTTCATCTAGATCTACACACATCTGGACTTGAACTTAGTTTCTCTCTAGGTAAAGTTAGTATCATGTTTAGAATAGGAAGTAGTTTTCTATGACTTAGGGTACCTAGGCACATTCGTTCGACTTAGATCGGTTGAGTATGCCCATATACTCTAAGTCATTGTGAGTGTCTTCCTATAACAAATTATGTTGCTAATCTGGGCTACGGTCAAATCCTTGGCAAGTGGACTAATAGAAATCGAAAAAGACCATTCTAGATAACAAAAAGTGAGGTGAAGGACGTATTCCTAATTGATGAGTATGTCATCTAGGAATAGTAATATGAATATTATGTTGAAAATATTTGGCCAAAGTATCGCAAGTTGTTGGTTACATTGTCTATGTCACCTATTTTAAATAAACGTGATGTTAGATGAATATTGGAAATAAATATTCGAGATAGGTTCTTTAAACAGAGATCACTCAATTCCCGAATAGGGTAGGAAAACCAAGTATATGTAGTATCATAAAGTATTCTAAACTTTAAGACAAACATGATAGATCGGTTGGTAACCGAGTCATGAAATGAGAGATTGGTAATTTACTGAGTCATTACAGATGCACATGGTTATCTCATATGAGATTCATTGGCATGGAATGTGTGTTCTAAATGATGTTTTATTTAGAACAAAGAACATTTTGTTAAAAAAATTCTCTTGTTTCTAAAGTCTTGAGATAGGAATGTTACATTAATACATATTCATCCTTTCCAAAGCAAGTTCATTTTGAGAGAATTTTCAATACGAATGCATCTCGAATGAAGAAAATATTTTCATTAATAAAAAAATGCATATTTTTATAAGTCTTTCTCCTTTCACTTTTCATGAAGTCCATCTGCAAAATTGTTAGCATGAGTCAGTTCACAAGAACTGAGCATGATAAGCACTATAACGTTAAAAATATGCTTTTATCTAACTGTTTCAGTAAAAGGAACCCTATTATTTATGAAAAGGTTTCAAGTACACAATAACAAGATTAATAAGAAAGACTACCCAAAAAGTCACAAAATCAAATGTATATAAGAGTCACTAAATCTATTTAAGTATCATTTCCCATAGAAGAAGTTAAGTAATCCATCATAATTTAATTCCATCTATGTCATAGTATTGACAATCATTTCAACATGATAACATTCAATTGAAACCAATTAAGAAAAGAATTAATTCAAGTCATGATTTGTTCACATTGGTTTCTATTTAATTCACCAAGAAAATTTCTACTATAACACGCGATCGATCCGAATCAATCAATCAAAAATGAATTTATCTAAAACATAATGACTTGATAAGAAGAACAATATGTTGTTTCTATAACAATCAATTTAATATCAACAACTAAAAAAGTATTATATAAAACATGAATGAACCAACATAGACAACATATTATCCTAACAACCCAATTATCTAAATCCATGCCTCTATTCCAAGAGGATACCTTCGAGCAATAACATACTTGAAAATAATGCATATCATCATTGTATATTCTACATGATATTTGCTCAGTCTTCACAAAACAAAACAAATACATGATACGAGTTCCGAGAAGGATCTTTCATCAACACAAGTTGTGTCCAAAACACATTTAAACAAAACATAACCATCACAATCATGTATCTCAATAAATGATCAACAAGTGGATGTTTAATATCTCCCACATATTAGCTAAATGAGAATGCAATCAGAATGGTTTCAAAGAACCAAAAACACAAAGCATGGTCTTACCTAGAAATACCAAGAGCCAAGTTTAAGAAATGAAATCTTCCTTAACAAAAATCAAATCATACCTCACATAATCCAACTTATTTTGAACGAACTCAAATATGAGAAATAAACTACATGCATACCTTTAAAATTTCCCAAAGATGCAAGAAAATCTCAAGGAGACGTTTCATAGGTTCAAACACTCAACAAAGTATGCAACCGTCATCAAGGAAACAATGATGATCCAAATCAAAAGAAACTCCAAAGATAACAAGAACTGCTACCAAATCACAATACCCCACACATGATTCTCAAAACTTATATTCCATCATAGGATCATACAACTAAAGAAAACAAACCCAGTTCAAGAGTATAACAACCCAGGGTCCTTTCAAAAATCAACCAAGTTCCAAAACTTAAGCCAACCCGAGAAGGGTATTTAAGCAACAAAAACAAGCCCACAAAAGAGAGGGAACAAAGTATTACCAGTCCTTGTTTCTCCTACATGTCCACCCAAGAAGGGTATTCAAACAATGAAACAAAACTTAAGAAGACAAGATACAGAAAGCTCCATTGTTCACCTAACATCATGCACTTACAGTGCTTAAAACCACCTTCGTGAATACCTAGTATGGGTTGACCAAGATCTTTTAAAACAATGAAAAGATCTAATGATATGTATCAATATTAAGCAGAAACAAAGGTCAATAACTGAAACAAGAAACCCAAAATAGACCTTCAAGAAATAAGTCGACCAACAATACTTGCTAATACAAAAAAATTAATAACCATCAACTAAAAAAAAAGTTCCATTATATGACCCTCTTTTTATGGGGAAAAAATTCATCCCAAATAACATCAATCAAAACCCAGTTTCACAACAAGTTGGGAGTTCCAAATTTCAAAAAAAATTTTTAAACACAAGGAAACATAATTATCAAAACACATAATCCCTTGAAATTTCATACCCAATTTTCCAATAAAGAAACACATTTTTTTCCAACTACATCTTAAACTCAAATTCGGTAAAACACCATTATTTCATAGAACTACTCTAATCCAAAGAAACCATGTCAAAAGAAATCACGAAGCAAGAAGGATCTAATAATCACACAAGAAAACATTCTAAGAGACGTTTTGATAAAGAGAAAAGTTATTTTTATGAAAATGTTTAAATAAAAGCAAGAATCTTAAAGAGATAAAGCCTATCATGCTGGTAGTGCTCATGCCTTTTCTTCCTTGTTTAAATCCTTCAAGAAAAATTTCTATAGAAATATTTCTAGCCAAAATTTCAAACAAGTCTTGTGAAAATTTTCCCATTTTCCATGCAAGGGCGAATTAAAACATGCAATAGAATCAAACTGAGAACTCACAAAATGAAAATACCACATGCGAGCCAAGAATATTGAAAATATGAATGCACACTTTGAAACCAAACCATTTTTTTCCTTTAAACCATTCTATTATACCCCGTGGGTTTTTTCTTAGGTTGAGATTCATAAATTCCAATAGGACTGACAGTGTCCCTCCTAAAACTCCCAACATGCCTTATCTCTTGTTAGTTACAACTAACAATTTAAAAAATTCATCAAATCTAATTTAGTAGTTGACAACTCAGCATTTCCCACTACCTTCTTTCCTTAGCCAAAATTGGCAACAATAGATTTATTAAATGCCTCATTTAAACCTTGCAATGCATTTGGAATGGTGCCACTACCATCCAAATTCACTTGTTAACATATCCAACCATATTTCCCTAGGTTAGGTCGATGTCCATTAGGTTAGGTTCCCCTAACATTAGTTTACATACCATAGCTTAGGATTAATTAGTGTCCAAACTTAGGATAGTTCCCCATTATCCTATTTAGGATTTAATCATAAAAATAGATATAATCACCTTAACATAGGTTTAGGATAGGATATAATAATCAAAAATTAGATTAATTAGGTCTTAATTAATCAAAGAACATTACCTCTTGTAGTTCATAAAAATGACGAATCAGATCACCTTGAAGGGTGAAATCAAAAGATGCTACAGATGCCCTTGTGACCCCAATGCAAGCCTGGTTTAGAAATCAGATATTTTGACTGACTCGATCAAGATGATTAAAACACCAAAAATCCCAAACATTCCTTGGATCATTACAATTGATCCAAGGTGTGGTTAATCCTATACTTTGCAATCAACAAACTGAAAAATAAGTTCATTATTGCAAACTAGGAAATGAATCATGTAAAAAAACTTCCTTCATCTACATGCAAAATACATTAAAAAATTTAGGATAAAAATTATAAGAATACTTCATTAATAAATTCAGAATTGTCATGGCATGACGTTATCCATTTTTAGAAGATATAGCATATCATCTATAACAACATGATTAATCGGTTTTAAAGAGTACTCGTCTTTAAAACAAAAATCACCTATCAACGTTGCTACTTAAATTATAGAAGTGATCAAGGATAATAACCATGGAAGAGGCATTACATACCTCCCCTCTAAAAAGCATCATCGTCTCGATGATTAACTTAATCCATAATCATAAAAAGAAAAATAATCATAATTATAATTCTTCTTTCCACAAAATTTTCAAACGAAATAGATTTGTAGAAATCTATTTTTTCATAACTTATTATAGCATCATAATTGTTGTCCTAGTACTAAAAATTATAGTACCTGCCCAAAACTAGCAGAAATTAAAGATAGTTTTCAAACAAAGTCTTTAATTGTCTCAAAAATTAGAATTAATTCATTCAAACAAATGAGGAAAAGTAGTTTTCATATCCTCAAGGTTTTCCCATGTTGCACTTTCTTCATTAAACTAGTCCCACTAGACCTTGCATTGACTGATTTCATGATTTCGTAAGTGCAACTGGCAATTTTCCAACACTCTTATGGGTTCAACCATGATTATTCCTAGGTCTTGGACTTGCAAGGAATCCCAATTTAATACATGTGATAAATTTGAAATGTATTTCTTAAGAAAAGAAATATGGAAAACATCATGCATTCATGACAAAGTGGGAGGTAATGCTAAGTGATAAGCTACAGGGCTAATCACTTCAATAATCTCGAAAGGTCCCACAAAATGAGGTGATAATTTGGCTACCTTGCCAAAGGTAATAGAGATATTTTTAGGATTAACACGTAAAAATACTTTTTCACCAAGTTCAAATTTCTTATCGATCCTTTTCAGATCTGCATAACTTTTCTACCTATCAGCAACTTCTTTTAATTATTCAAAATTATTTTCACTTGTTGTTCCATTTCAGTAAGCATTTCAGGTCCAATTACCTCTTTATCTTCAATGTTATCCCAACTAACTGGAGTTCTACATTTCCTTCCATATAATGCTTCAAAGGTGCCATTTTTAAAGAGGAATGATAAGTATTATTATAAGAAAATTCAACTAAAGGAAGGTATTATTCCCATTTGTATTGTTGATCCATACAATACATTCTTAACATATCCTCCAAAACTTGATTTACTCTTTCTGTTTGACCATTTGTTTCGATGGTATGCAGAACTAAAATTTAGTTTTGTTCCTAAGGCTGCATTTAGTGTTTTCCAGAAATGAGATGTCATTCTAGGGTCTCTATCAAATATAATCAATTCAGGTACTCCATGTAATCTGAAAATTTCATGCACAAATCATTTTTCTAAAACAGGTGAATCATCTTTAAGATTACTAGCAATAAAATGTGCTACTTTTTTGTTAATTTTTCAACCACAACTAAAATAACATCATGTTTATTTTTAGACATAGGCAACCCTTGAACAAAATCCATACTTATTACTTTCCACTTATATTGTGGTATGTTATGAGGATACAATAAACCAATGCTAGGTGCATATGCTTAGCCTTAACATGCTGACATTCCAGAAATGTGAAACAAAATTAGTTATGTCTCTCTTCATCCCTTTCCAAAAATATTGTTTTTTTACATTAGTAATCATTTTTATAACACTTTGGGATGTCCTGAGTAAGGTGAATTATGAAATTCCATCATTAAATTTTTCCTTAACTCATTTCCCGAAGGTACATACACTTGTTTTTCATATCTTAAAATTCCTTCATTATCAAAGTTAAAACCTTTGTATCTTGCATCATTAGGATCTGCAACAAGTGTTATTTTTACTGTTGAAAATACAAATCAAAATCCATGATACTCTTTACCTCATCCTTAAACTGAGTTCTCAAAGTTACAAGTGCAGAAATATGTTTCCTATGGCTTAGTGCATCTGCCACTTTGTTTTCTTTACCTTTAATGTAACTTATGTCAAAATCATATTGTGAAAAAAACTCTAACCATCTTCGTTGTCTTGCATTCAGATTTGGCTGAGTGAAAATATACTTCAGCCCAAGGTGGTCATTTTTAACTCAAAGGTCTTCCTAAGAGATAATATCTCCATACTTGAAGTGCATGAATGATGGCAAAGCTCTAGGTCATGGGGAGCATAATTCAACTCATGTAACTTGAGTTTCCTACTCTCATAAGCTATAACATGATCATCTTGCAACAGAATACCTCCTAGTCCTTCTCTAGAAGCATCTGTAACTACCATAAAGCTTCCATTTGGATCCAATACAACCAAAATAGGTGTAGAAGTTAGTTGTTCCTTTATATTTTTAAATGTTGATTCACATTTATCACTCCACACAAACTTTTTGTCTTTCTTTTGTAATGAAGTAATTGGGAAGTGACTTTTGAAAAGTCCTTAAAAAAATTCTATAATAACTAACAAAGCCCCATGAAGCTTCTGACTTCATGTACATTTTTAGGTGCAAGCCATTTAGTTATGGCAGTAATATTTGATGGATCAACTGCTATTCCATATTTTCTTATGACATGTCCTAAATAGTGCACTTTTATTTCATAAAAAGAACATTTGGACAACTTACCATACAATTTTCTCTTTCTCAAAATTTCAAGTACAATTTTTAAATGCTCTTGGTGCTCATCAATGCTTTTAGAATAGATAAGAATATCATCCAAGAATACAAGTACAAAATTGTCCAAGTATTCTTGAAAGATATTATTCATTAGATTCATAAAAGTTATAGGTGCATTTTTCAAACCAAAAGGTAAAACTGTGAATTCATAATGTCCATACCTTGTTCTAAAAGATTTTTATGAATATCTTCATCCTTAATTCTCAATTGATGATATCTAGAACAAAGATCTATCTTTGAATAAACTAATTCTCCATGGATCTGATCAAATATATCATCAATTCTAGGAAGTGGATATCTATTTTTGATTGTTGTTTTTAACATTCTGTAATCAATACAAATTCTAAGTGTTCCATCCTTCTTTTTCACAAAAATTATCGGTGCTCCCCAAGGTGAGACACTCGGTCTTATCAAACCTTTAGACAATAATTCTTGTAATTGTGCCTTAAGTTCTACCAGTTCAATTGTAGTCATTCAATAAGGTGCCTTAGAAATAGGTTCAGTTCTAGGTTTGATTTCTATTATAAATTCAAATTCTCATTTAGGTGGAAGACTAGGTAGTTCTTCCGAAAAACACATCGTTGAAATATCTTAACAAAGTGGATACTTCTCCAAGAAATCACTATCATTTTCTATTGTTTCAGAAATTTTTACTGCATATAATGTGCAACCTTTGTTTTTGGCCTTCTTAAGTTGCATAGCTGACAATTTCCTAACTAAAATTTCTCATTTTACCCCTTGAATGTCTGTTGTTTTCTATAGATCATCAAGGCATCTAATTTTTTTCAAAACAATCAAATTTTTCTTTATGATCAACAAGCCATTTAACACCAATTATGACATCATATGACCCCAAAGGAGCAACATAAAGATCTACTTCAGTGGAAAAACTTGGTAATTCTAAGACTGCTCCAAAAAGACATTTACTAACAGTATGGACAACATTATTACCATAATGTACAATCCAAGATTTTTCCATTATTCCTTCTTTTCTTTTTAATTTTGTAGCTAATTTACTAGAAATAAAATATTCTAGTAGCTCCAATATCAAAAGTATAGTAACATGTGTACCAAATAATTTACCTAGCACTTCTATGGGTGTAAATTTTTTTCATCTTGTTTATCAGCTACTGTAGCATGTATCTTATGTTGTTGGTTATTGTCATCTTTATTTAGAGGGAACTGATTTGCATAGTGATCCTTACCATAATTAAAACAACCCCCTACATGTCCTCTTTTTGGTTCAAACTTATTTCCAGTCTTGAAATTATTGTTTTGACCTCCATAAGATTTCTGCCCATTATTGTTATTCTTCACAAAATTGTTTCTAATGTTCATAGCAGGTTTATTTGTTGTTGTTTTCTTATTTTTATCAGTCACAAAATTGTTTTGAATCCAAAAATTTCCATGCCACCTTCTTAGGTGCAAGTGACAAAAATATTAGGTAATTCTCTTTCAATTTTCTTCTTTATGAGCATAAATTGCCTTCAATTTATGTTCTTGCCTTATGGATTTTTCTACAACCCCTTCCATAGTGGTTGGGTTGTGCACATCTACTTCTCCCCTATGACAGGATTCAATCCCATAATAAACTTGTGTATCCTAAACTTTTCATCAGTTTGATACTGTGGAACGTACTTAAGAAGTTTGGTAAACCTCTCCCAGTACTTAGTTACAATTAACTTTCCTTGAATTAAATTCTAAAATTCTATCATTTTCTAATCATAATAGAGTTGTGGCAGCCAGTGTTGCCTAAAGTAGATCTTAAAATGATCCCATGTGATGCTTGATTCATCAATGTTCAAGTTCATCATTACATCTATCCCACTAGAAGAATGCCTCATGGGAAAGTTGATAAACTCTCCATACTTGTTTTTGTTTCTTTCGAGAAGTTCCTTATTACAAATTACTTCTCCATTTTACTAAGCCAATTCTCATCCCCATCCCCCAGTGTAGTACCATCAAACTTTGGTGGACTTATCCTCTTTATGTCATTAGTAAGTTCAGTTGTTAATCTTGCCTTTTTATTTTCAGGGATTAGGCACATTTTCATTTGTAATGTTATTATTGTCATTCACAACATTGTTATCAATGCCCAAATTTCCAGCATTGGCATTGTTTCCTAGAGGTGGTTGATTGTTATTATCGCATCATCTTCCTCCTCATTTCCCATTACTTTTTGTTCAAGTACATCAAGATAATCTCTTCTGACCAACAAGGCAACAAGAATCTCATCAATTTTTGTGCGGTAGTTTCCTCTCCACCTGGAGGTAACATATTTACAAAGACATCCCCTTGTTGTAAAAAAATTTTGTTAACAAGAAATTAAGTTTTTATCATATATGGACTCAATAGGTCCAAGAGTTGTAACCTTTAGCTCTGATACCAAAATGTAACATCCACTTTTTATGACTTAGAAACAAGGGAAATTTTTTTATTTTTTACATAATGTTCTCTATTCTAAATTCATATAATTCAAAACACACATTCCATTGCCAATATATCTCATAACCATATACGCTTTTAATGACTTGATGAAACATTGATCCCTCATTTCATGACTCAGTATTAAACTGATCTCTCATGTTTAATTTTTCATGTGTATACTAAGTATACTTTGGTTCTTTTACCCATCAAGGGTCACTCAAGTGTTTTGTCTAAGAATCCTATTTGAATATTTGTTACGATATTCATCCAAAGCCCACAATTTACACTATGTGACATAAAACAATACAACCAGTAGCTTGTGATACTTTGGCCAAAAGTTTTAAACATGTTTACCATGTTTACATTCCAAGACAACATACTCGTCAAAAGGAATATTTCTTTCACCACACTCGAACTATTATCTAGATTGGTCTTCCTTGACTTCCATCAACCAAACCCAAGTCAAAGTTTCACACTAAGAAAGAGCAGCTCACATACACTAGTGTGAAGACTACTCATGGTGACTAAGGATATAGACATACTCAATCAAATTTCATCGATTGGGTGTGTTTAGTTACCCTAAGTCAACATGATTTGACCACTACACTAGTCCATGTGTCTATCTCTGTTTAGAGTAGAACTATGAACCAATTTCTACTTATGTTAATCGAGTTAATTGAACTAAGTGGGGTGTTGAAGCATAACTAGTTGTATCATAGTATCCTCGTAATGAATCTCATCATTATGAGGGTACTCTATTACAGCCCCTATATTGCAACAACCTACTAAGTTCTTTCAACTAAACTAACATACTTAAGAAACATTAGATTATTAACCCTTCAATTTATTATCTTGTTTAATTAATCATTAAACAACACACCTAAAGGCTCACTAAGTATGATTGATCCAAAGAAGGATTCAAAATGTACTTTTACACCAATTGAAGGTATGTAGATAAAATCTGTGTTCATGCATATGAACATTTTAATCTTAAACCATTATTTCCATTTATCGATATATCTGAATTTGATATTAAGTAAGATCATTAAGTTTTCTTACTACAGTTTAACATTGTAAACAATCTTGATTGAAAGCTTATACATTAGACTTAGTGATATCAAATGACTAAATCTTCCTATTAATTCGTTAAATCTTTCCCCTTTTCATTTATTTTTACATATAAAGAGCATACAACCAATCATCAAATATGATTTAAACTTAAACACACAATAAGATAACATACATAGTTCTGATTTAATGATAAAAGGAAGTATCCTTTTTTTCTTATTAAGGACTATTTTCCTATTAATGAAATCAGAAAACATAAGGTTTAGTTTCATAAAAATAATGCCACATTCATCTATATAAAACTATCCTTATTCCCTTTTTTCGAGTAAGGATCTATCAATCATAGTCATCATAGTTATACCCTTTCCCAAATGAAATGAATTGGAAGTATATATATATATACAATTCCTTATTCAAGCATTATTCTATACCTTAGAATCCATTAAGCCATGCATGTCAATTTTTAAGTATATCAATAAAATCCCATCATGCATGTTAGTATTTAGGAATATTAATCAAATCTAAGTCATAAAAGACCTTAGAATAAATCGAAATCAACAACCCTTCACAACAATTCATTTATCAAAAGAGAGAGGTCACTTTACTCCCAACTTAATTAATATTCCATAAGTTTATAAGAAACATCTTTCATCATTACAAAAAAATTTAATACATCTTCAATTTTTCGAACAAGTTCATTTTGAGAGAATTTTCAATACAGAAAGCATCTGAATGAATTAACTGATTTCATTAATAAAACAAATGCAGCTTTTTATAAGTCTTTCTCCTTTCACTTTTCACGAAGTCCATCTGCAAAAAATTTAGCATGAGTTAGTTCACAAGAACTGAGTATGATAAGCATTATAACGTTAAACAATATGCTTTTATCTAATTATGTTTCGTAAAAGGAACCTATTATTTATGAAAAGGTTCCAAGTACACAATAACAAGATCAATAAGAAAGACTACCCAAAAAGTCACAAAATCAGATGTAGAGAAGAGTCACTAAATCTATTTAAGTATCATTGCCCATAAAATAAGTTAAGTAATCCATCATAATTTAATTCCATCTATGTCACAGTATTGACAATCATTTCAACATGATAACATTCAACTGCAACCAATTAAGAAAATAATTAATTCAAGTCATGATCTATTCACATTGGTTTCCATTTAATTCACCAAGCAAAAAGTTCCACTATAACACAGTCAGATCCCATCAATTAATCAAAAATGAATTGATCTAAAACATAATGACTTGACAAGAACAATATGTTGTTCCTATAACAATCAATTTCATATCAACAACTAAAAAGGTTTGATATAAAACATGAATGACCCAACATGGACAACATACTGTCCTAACAACCTAGTTATCTAAATCCATGCCTCTATTCCAAGAGGATACCTTCAAGTAAGAACAGACTTGACAATACTATATATCATCACTGTATATTCTACAGGAGATTTTCTCAGTCTTCACAAAACAAAACAAACACATGATACAAAGTTCCAGAAGGATTTGTCATCAACACAAGTTGTGTTCAAAACCTATTTGAACAAAACATAACCATCACAATCATGCATCTCAATAAACGATCAACAATTGGATGCTCAATATCTCCCACATACTAGCTAAAGGAGAATGCAATCAGAACGGTTTCAAAGAACCAAAAACACAGAGCATGGTCTTACCCAAAAAGACCAAGAGCTAAGTTTAAGAAATGAAATATTCCTTAACAAATATCAAGTAGACCTCACATAATCCAACTTATTTGAAATGAACTCGAATACAAGAAATAAACTACACTCAAACATTTAAATTATCACAAATATGTTATAACATTCTCAAGGAGACGTTTATTCATGTTAAAATAGTCAACAAATCATGTAACCATCATCAAGGAAATAATGACAATCCAAAATAAAAGAAACTCCAAAGATAGCAAGAACTACTACCAAATCACAATACCCCACACATGATTCTCAAATATTACAGTCCACCACAGGATCATACAACTAATGATAATGAACCCAATTCGAGAGTATAAGAACCTAGGTTCCTTTTAAAAATCAACAAAGTTCCAAACACTTGAGCCAAACCGAGAAGGGGATTCAAGCCACAAAAATAAGCCCACAAAAGAGCGGGAACATAGTATTACCAAAGGTGATTTTTTCTCCTACACGTCCACTCGAGAAGGGTATTCAAAAATGAAACAAAACTTAAGAAAACAGAAACATAAATCTCTTTGTTCACCTAACATCATGCACTTACAATGCTTAAAAACCACCTTCATGAATACCCAATATGGGTTGACTAAGATATTTTAAAACAACAAAAATATCTAATGATCTGTATCAATCTTAAGCCAGAAATAAAGGTCAATAAACTGAAACAAGAATCCCAAAACAAACCTTCAAGAAACAAGTCAACCAATGATACTTGCTAATACAACCAAATGAATAACCATCAACTAAAACAAAAGTTCCATTACAGGCCCCTCTTTATTATGGAAAACAAATTCATCCCAAATAACATTAATCAAAACCCAGTTTCACAATAGGTTGGGAGTTCCAAAGTTCAAGATATTTCCATAGAATCCTTGCAAAAATGTTTAAACGCCACAAGGATATAAAACAAGGAAACATAATTATCAAAACACATAATCCCCTTGAAATTTCATACCTAGTTTTCCAATAAAGCAACACATATGTTTTCCAACTACATTTGAAACCTAGATTCAGTAAAACACCATTATTTCACATAACTACTCTAATCCAAAGAAACCATGTCCAAAAGAACTCACAGAAGCAAGAAGGAGAAAATAATCACACAAGAAAACATTCTCAGAGATGTTTTCATGAAGAGCAGAGTTCTTTTTATGAAAACGTTTAAATAAAAGAAATAATCTTAAAGAGATAGAGCCTATCATTTCTGGTAGTGCTCCTGCCTTCTCTTCCTTGTTTAAATCCTTCAAGAAAAACTTCTAAAAAATATTTCCAATGAAAACACCAAACAAGTCTTCTGAAAATTTTCCCATTTTCTTCTTATAGTTTCCATGACCAAATTTTTCCATCATTTCCGCCATGCAAGGGTGAATTCAAACATGTAAATGAATCAAACTGAGAGCTCACAAAATGAAAATACCACATGCAGAGCCAAGAAGCTTGAAAAATATGAATGCACAATGAAACCAAACCGTTTATTTTTCCTCCAACCCATTCTACTATTCCCCATGAGGTTTTCACTCGAGTCAAGGTTCATAAATGCCAACAGGATTGACAAAGTGTCCCTCCTAAAACTCCCGCCATGCCTTATCTCTTGTTAGTTATAACTAACAGTTTAAAAACTTCATCAAATCTAATTTAGCAGTTGACAACTCAACATTTCCCACTACCTTTTTGCTTAGCCAAAATTGGTGACAACAGGTTTATTAAATGCCTCATTTAAACCTTGCAATGCATTTGGAATGGTGCCACCGCCATCCAAATTCACTTGTTAACATAGCCAACCATATTTCCCTAGGTTAGATTAGTTTTTATACCATAGCTTAGGACCTTAGGCATAGTTCCAAATAGCTTAGGATTAATTAGTGTCCAAACTTAGGATAGTTCCTCATTATCCTATTTAGGATTTAATCATAACAATAGATACAATCACCTTAACATAGGTTTAGGATAGGATATAATAATCAAACACTTAGATTAATTAGGTCCTAATTAATCAAAGAACATTACCTCTCATAGTTCATAAAAATGATGAATCAGATCACCTTGAAGGGTGAAATCAAAAGATGTTATAGGATGCCCCTGTGACCCCAGTGCAAGCCTAGGTTTAGAAATCAGATATTTTGACCGACTCGATCAAGATGATCAAAACATTAAAAAAAAACCCAAACATGCCTTGGATCACTGCAATTGATCCAAGGTGTGGTTAATCATGTACTTTGTAATCAATAGATTGAAAAACAAGTTCAGCATTGTAAACTAGGAAATGAAGGATTTAAACCAAATTTATTTCCTTCATCCACATACAGAATACATTAAAAAGTTCAGCATAAAAAGTATAAGAATACTTCATTGATAAATTCAAAATTGTCATGGCATGATGTTATCCAGTTTTAGAAGATATAGCCTCTCATCTATAGCAACATGATTAATTATTTCTAAAGAGTACCTATCTTCAAAATGAAAATCACCTATCAATATTGCTACTTAAATTATAGAAGTAATCAAGGATAAAATCCATGATAGAGGCATTCACAATTCACACGGAGGACATAGAACCCGAGTAATCTAAGCTACCCTATCTTGAAAAGTGTGGAAGAGAAACCCCCTCACCTTCTAGAGAGATCTTGTCATATGAATAAAGGAGGAGAGCCGTATGTGTACATCTTAACCCACATGGCGACTAGACCCTTACACTTAGTTTTCCAATTCCTGAGATAAGTTTTGATAATCCAATTGGTATTGGTATTAGTAGTCGAGCGAAACCTAGGAGGAATAATTTTTCATTCGGTACAGCAATGGCTGCCCACCATTTCCTATTTTTAGGGGTATTTTGTGTGGCACAACATTTGGGCAAGGTTAAGGCTCACAAGTTTTAAGTATCGCATCTGGAAGTGGTGCGTGAAACACATCTGGGAGTGGTTCAGTATCATAGACTATTGGCATATAGTTTAGCATGATGGTGGGATCACAAGGCGCAACTACGTTAGGCCCCTTACCTATGACAAGAGGAGGATCTGGTGGATCTGAAGGAGTTGGCACTAGTGGATCTAGTGGGTCTAGTGGTGGAGGAAACACCGAAGGGAATCAAGGTCCTGATCTAGTGGACAAGGTCCATAACACCATCAACAAGTGTTTTATGAGATGTCACTCCATTTACCAAATTACAAAGGTGTTTAGGATACCATAGAACATGTGCACAAGTGTGAGTTACTATAGCGCATGAAGGGAATCACTACCCTGAGTGGAAAGCAAGTCATTTTGTAAACACATTGAAAGAGCACACATATAATGGTACATCAAGTATGATCCACATCGAAAGTGGTGTATTACATTGCGCTATGTAATGCCTTTTTGGAGGAGTTCCACATACGAGTTTGAATAGAAAATCACCAAAGATGTTCAAGGATATTCGAGAAGGAATAGTGGATATTATGCAAGATTATGACACATGTTTCAAAACTCTCATATCCATGTTGTCTTATGACATTCACCCTTCATAGCATACTCAAAGTGGTGGTTTTCGGAGGGTTGATCACACCGTTTAGGAGGGAACATTCACATATCTTCACAAGGCCTTGAAGGATTCCTTGTGCACTAAGGTAGTAGGAAGTGTTGATACAAGAGTTAGTCTATTCCTAGAAGCCCAAATTGCTGCAATGGAAAATAAACTGGAGAAATTGTTTGTGAACTCGACTCATGAGACTCGCAGTGGGTTATGGTGTACGAATTATGAAGTAGAGGGTCATACAAAGGACAATTTCCCATGAAATTTGGTTCACACCATATCAGTGGAATGTGATATTTTCCATAGAGATCAATATGCACGTAGGTTTCCACTATTATAGTGCATGATTTGGAAGAATGTGTCCTCGCTATTGCAAAATTTTACCTCTACTACTCGTGACACCAAGGATTATAGATTTATTAACCGGATACATGATGTTGTTGATATTGGTGTGTATAAGACCGGTGTTGATAGTAGTTCTAAGGATTATGGTCATCATTATGAAGGGTACATAGATGGAGGAGGTCAAGGTAGAGGCTTTTGAGGAGGATTTAGAGGTCATGGAAATCACAAGGGTGGAAGGAGTGAATTCCCTTGGGGAACTTTCTATAACTATGGATCTACAAAACATTACAAGCACAAGTGTCCCAATTTGTTGCAGTGCTCTTAGTGTGGGAAAAATCACAAGTATGAGGAATTCCCAAAATTGTTTGAACACATGATCCAGAAGCAGTAGAAGGATAAGGGTGCTTAGATGGTGAGCGTAAAGTGTTTTGATCAACATTGGATGCCAAGGGTGGCATCGAGTTAGAGTTAGAACATATATTAGTGACAATGCAAGTGAGTTCGAGGTGCGTGCACCAAGGAGATACCAAAGTAGGGACCACGGTTATGAGAGAAGAAGTGGTACATGGGAAGTATATAGACCCTAAGCACTAGAAGGAAGTGTATCAGGAAACCATGGATGCTATTTGAAGCCTAAAAGGAGATATCTAGTGCATGAAGGAGAAATCGCGATAGTTAGAGCAAAATAAGAGCACCGAGGCTCCATAGAAGGATATAGATGAAGTTAGGGAAGTATGTCGATATTGAGACAATAGAATATCATCCCTCTTTTAGGAGAGTGGTTGAAAGGAAAAGTACCAAGCATTGGAGGAGAGTGCAAGAGGTAGGTTTTGCATGTTAATCTACCTCCTCACAGCCTTGACTATGATAAGGATATTACCTTGAATGCAGTTGTTGATGGATGGCTCCTAAGTAATATTCTGATTGACATGGGCACAGTTAATGTTCTCACCTGGATCCATGGAATCAAATGGGAATACCTCCATTACATCCATCTTAAAATGTGTTTTATATGGATTAAAAAACAAAGACAATTCCCATTGGTGTTTTAAATGATGTTGATAGAACTATCCAAGGGGGAAAATTCACCGAGACTTTGAAGCCTTTGCACTTGCTGAGGTGGACAACTTTATAGCCTTACTTTGGCACCCCGGTACTATAAGAACATTGTTGACTTATTTTTTAATTAGGGGTATATAATTTTTGAGAATAAGGAGGAAATTGTTATTATTCCTCTAATGGATGGAAATTCGATGCCATATACTTTGATCCCCTGGGGATAAGAATACATGGACCTAATCTATGTACACACCATCGAGAGAACCCGAGGTTGTGCATCCAAAAACTAAGGTGTTATTTAGTGAGAAGACACTCAATCTATAAGTGATACAACTAGTGTGGCATGTGATAATTAGACGCACAAGACATATGAGTTAGTTGGAAGGTAGTTAAAAGGCTCTGTGACAAGATTAAAAAGGTGCACTCGGTCAAGCACTTGGGAGGAAACAAATTTCCGCGTTATACTAGGGAGCTAACCCGATGTTTCCCTGAGAATTGAAGACCCAGTGGAGATGTGAGATCAAAAGGAGAAGTATGCTTAGCTATACTTTTCTCGGGACCATAGCATGGTTTTTGGTGACACATCGAGATAACCTTCTAGAATGGTGCAAGGTGAGAATTGTGTTCTCTACTAGGTTTCTCTAAAGCAATGCACCTACTGCTATACAAGAATATCATGGGAAGTAACCCACCTCCTTTCACATCTAGACATGTGAGAAGGCTTGGATGGAAGGTGTGGAAGTCTTGCCTCCATCTTTATGGGTGCATAAGCTTTACTCCACCTTATAAGGCTATGCGCACTCATGGTACATTCATTCTGAGCTATACCGTTAGATAAGAAACTGGTAGGAGTTGACGATTGATCTCCTTCAATATTTCAAGTATTAGATTACTAAGTCATTGGTGGATAAGGAACTATAGGTGCCTAACTATGGGAGATTTTGGGGTGTGGAGCCTATTTTAGGTCTTCTTGAATCAATGTTGAAGTGCTGGAGCTCGAACGGTTAAGTTTGGAGACTTCAGGAGCATTCTGTAGTCATTTGCTTGTGACATGGCTATGATGTAGCTATTAACATGTTGTTAATCGGCACAACGGCAGGACTATTTTTTCCAGCCATGGGAAGTTGAAAGATCATGACTTTCAATCTTCTAGGGTCAGCTTTATGGATTCTTAGAAGGATTGTAATCCTATAAATAGAGGTGTTAGGGTATCTTAAAGATATCTTGAGTTTTCAAAAGGTCTTGAGTCTTAGAGATCAAGAGGTGATCAAGAGTGATTAAGGTTATGAAATTGAGTGTCAATTGTGGTTTAGATGTGGTTTAGCATCTTTGAAATTATATTGTGAGTTCATAATCGAGAGAAGACTAGGAGAGTTGTTTTACTCTTGTTGATAATTAAATCGAGAAAGTTCTTGGTGAACGTAGCCCACATTGGGTGAACCACGTTAAATCTTGTCTTATCTTCTTTTGTGTATTATTCATTTATGTTGTTATATTTCTGCAAGTATAATTCTGCTATATAGTTTCCTATTGTTGTGGTTTGAGGAATTGTTTCCACATATTTGTTCTCTAATTCCTAACAATTGGTATAAGAGCTTTGGTGGTTTTTTTGCTGAAGTTGTAAATCACAGGGAAATTTTAGCTTAAGTGGGAACTATGGTAGATGAGGAAGATCGAGGGTTGAGAAGTTCAATGGGTAGAACTTTGGTTTGTGGAAGATGCAAATGGAGGATTACTTATATCAGAAGGACCTCCATGTTCCTTTGGCTAGAAAAGCAAAGAAACCTACAACCATGTCGAATGAGGATTGGGAGTTGCTGGATAGAAAGGTGCTCGGGGTAATTTGTTTATGCCTTACATCTTCGGTTGCTTTCAATATATCACGGGAGAAACCCACAAAAGGTCTCATGAGTGCATTGGGGAATTTATATGAAAAACCCTCTGCCTCTAATAAAATATTTTTGATGAAAAATTTATTTAATATGAAGATGTCTGAGAATGGTTCTGTTGTTGATCATTTGAATGAATTTAATATGGTTGTGAGTATGTTAAACTCGGTAAAAATTGACTTTGATGATGAGGTCAGGGATTTTTTGATTTTGTGCTCCTTACCAGATAGTTGGGATAGCTTGGTTATGGTTGTAAGTAATTCAGTCTCTAATAACTCAAATCTGAAGTTTGAGGATGTAATAGGTGTGATCCTAAGTGAGGAAATGTGAAGGAAGAGCACCAAGATTCTTCTACTTCTGGAAACACTTTGACGGTGGAGCGTAGAGGGAGACAAAAGAACAAAGGGAAAGGTAACCATGGGAAGTCGAATGATTGTGGAAGGTCAAATTCCAAGAGTAAGTTAGAATGTTGGCACTGTGGGAAGGTTGGTCATGCTAAGAAAGATTGTTGGGCTCTTCGGGATAAGAAGAACAAGAACGAGGAAACTAAAGAGGTAAATTTGGCAGCAGGTGATGTTTGTCAAAATGTCTTAATTTTGTCTTTAGATAATATTGTTGAATCTTGGGTGTTAGATTCAGGGGCTTCTTTCCATGCCACCCCACATAGACATTACTTTACTAATTTTGTTCAAGGTGATTTTGGACATGTATATCTTGGTGATGATGAACCATGCAAAGATAGTAGGGAAAGGTTGTGTTTGGGTGAAAATTCGAATGGGAACACATGGCTACTTAAGGATCGCCAGCATGTGCCTAAGTTGAGGCGGAACTTGATAACAAAGTGGGACAACTAGGTAGTGATGGCTATAAAGTCAATTTTATAGCAATTCTTGGAAAGTTACCAAGGAAGCTCTTATGGTTGAAAGAGGTAAGAAAACTAGGTACTTTGTATTTAACCAAAGGTGCTAATTATTGCAATTTAGTTGCTTTATGGAGATGCAACTTTGTGGCACTAAAGACTCGGTCATATGAGTCATAAAGGCATGCAGATTATAAACAACAAGCTGCCCAGTTAAAGGAGTTAGATTTGGACTTCTGTGAGGACTGTTTTTATGGGAAATAGAAGTGGGTGATATTCCTTAAGGTTGGACCTACCAAGAAGGAGGGTAAGTTGGAGTTAGTGCATACAGATGTATGGGGGCTAGCTAAGGTAAACTCTATTGGTGGTTCATGTTATTACATCACTTTCATTGATGATGCAACTAGAAAAGTTTGGGTATATTGCATTAGAAAGAAATCTGATGTGTTTGAAACTTTCAAAAGATGGAAAGCCTTGGTTGAGAATGAAACAGGTCTCAAGCTAAAATGTCTCAGGTTAGATAATGGAGGGGAATATTGCAGCAATGAATTTATTGATTACTATTCGGTAAATGGGATCCGTAGGCAAAGAACGGTTCCAAATACTCCATAGGAAAATGGAGTGTCAGAGAGAATGAACAGGACAATCATGGAGTGTGCTAGGTGCATGAGGTTACATGCGGGGTTGTCACTCATGTTTTGGGTGGAAGCGGTGAGCACAAATTGTTTATCTGATTAACAGAGGACCCTCTATGGCCTTGGATGGAGGTATACTTGAGGAGGATTGGTCTAGTAAGAAAATTGATTACTCATTTCTTAGATTATTTGGATGTAAGGTATTTGTTCACATTGATAAAGATGATAGGAAAAAGTTAGAGGCTAAGTCTGAGAAATGCACCTTTGTTTGATATGGTGAAGATGATTTTGGTTTCCGTGTTTGGAGTCTTAAAGAAAAGAAAATATTTCGGTCTAGAGATATTGTCTTTAATGAAAAAATCATGTATAAATATTAGTTACAGGAACAAAAAGAGGAATCAAAGAAAGAATACACAGTTTTAGAGGACATTTTGATAACATGGTGTCAAAGGGGTCAGTTTAGATACAAGCATGTTCTCGCAGCACGGGCGGTTCAGTACCTACTCATCAGGAACCCCAAACTCCTGAGGTGAGAAGGTCTTCTAGGGTAAGAAGGGAACCTGAATGATTTACTCCATCTTTGAATTATTTATTGCTCACTGATAGTGGAGAGCCAGTTTACTTTGAGGAAGCAATGCATGTGGATGCTAGGAAGAAGTGGGAGCAAGCCATGGATGAAGAGCATAGATCTCTTATGGAAAACCAAACTTGGGATCTGGTGGAGTTACTTGAGGGCAAGAGAGCATTACAAAACAAGTGGGTGTATAGAATCAAAGAGGAAGATGGAGGAAGGAAACGATACAAGGCCCGGTTGGTGATCAAAGGATTTGCACTAAAGAAAGATATAGACTTTGATGAAATTTTTTCTCCGGTTGTTAAAATGACATCTATTAGGACTATTCTTGGTTTAGTTCTGTGAGAATACCCGCACTTAGAACAGCTTAGATGTGAAGACTACATTCCTTCATGGTGAGTTAGAGGAGGAATTGTACATGCAAAGCAGCCACAGGGTTATGAGGTCAAAGGGAAGGAAAGGTTAGTATGCAAATTGAAGAAGAGCTTGTATGGCCTAAAACAAGATCCACGGCAGTGGTACATGAAGTTTGATAGTTTTATGCAGGAGAAGGGTTACTCCAGGTGTCACTCAGACCATTGCGTGTACATCAAGAAGTTTCTTGATGGTAGTTATATTATTTTGTGCCTATATGTAGATGATATGCTTGTTGTAGGGAAGAACATGTAGGAAATAAAGGTACTCAAGAAGCAACTAGGTGACTCCTTTGCTATGAAGGATTTGGGGGCAAAAAAAAAAATCCTTGGTATGAGAATAACTCAGAATAGGAAGGAGAGGAAGCTGGTATTATCTTAAGAAGAGTACATAAAGAAGGTCTTGGAGAGGTTTAGTATGCATGATGCTAAACCGGTTGGTACTCCTTTGGTAGGTCACTTTAAATTATCAAAGGAGCAGAGTCCCAAGACTGAGGAGGATAGAATCCAGATGTCTAGGGTACCATACTCATCGCAGTTGGTAGCTTGATGTATGCTATGGTATGCACTATGCCTGACATTTCCCATGTAGTGGGAGTAGTGAGCAGGTTTATGAGTGATCCAGGTAGAGAGCACTGGCAGGCAGTAAAGTGGATCCTTCAATATTTGAGAGGGACCATGGGAGCAGAATTGTGTTTTGGTGGATCAGACACTACATTACATGGATATGTAGATTCGGACATATGGCGGGAGATTTGGACAACAAGAGGAGCATGACAGGTTATGTATTTATGGTTGGTGATACAATGGTGAGTTGGATTTCACGGTTATAAAAGGTTGTGGCTTTGTCAACCACAGAGGCTAAGTATGTTGCTGCCACAGAGAGAAAGTAAGGAGATGACCTAGTTACTGTAGTTTCTTGATGATTTGGGGCATAAAAAGGAAGTTGGGAGACTACACAAAGTGATATTCGAGTGCTATTCATTTGGCGAAGAACTTCACTTTCCACTCTAGGACGAAGCACATTCAGATAAGATATCATTTCATCAAGATAGCTTTAGAAGAAGACAAGTTGAAGCTAGAAAAGATTCATACCACCATAATCCTACGAATACGATGACCAAGGTGGTCACAAGGGAGAATTTAAAGTTGTGTTCAACTTTTATCAGCTTTCATGGTTGATAATGAAGGGTTAAGAACTTTATCAAGTGGAAACAATATCCAAGTGGGAGATTGTTGGGGTGTGGAGCCTATTTTTGGTCTTCTTGAATCAGTGTTGAAGTGTTGGAGCTCGAACGGTTAAGTTTAGAGACTTTAGGAGCATTCTCGCAATTGTTTTCTATGACATGGTTGTGATGTTGTTGTTAACATGTCGTTAATCAGGCCAACGTCGGACTTTTTTTTTTCTAGTCATGGGAAGTTGAAAGATTGCGACTTTCAATCTTCTAGGGTCATCTTTATGGCTTCTTAGAAGGATTTTAATCCTATAAATAGAGGTGTTAGGGTATCTTAAAGATATCTTGAGTGTTCAAGAGGTCTTGAGTCTTAGAGATCAAGAGGTGATCAAGAGTGATCAAGGTTATGCAATTGAGTGTCAATTGTGGTTTAGCATCTTTGGAATTCTATTGTGAGTTCATAACTGAGAGAAGACTATGAGAGTTGTTTTACTCTTGTTGATAATAAAATATGAGAAAATTCTTGGTGGACATAGCCCACATTGGGTGAACCATGTTAAATCTTGTCTTGTCTTCTTTTGTGTATTATTCATTTATGTTGTTATATTTAAGTATAATTCTAGCTATATAGTTTCCTACTACTGTGGTTTGAGGAATTGTTTCCGCATATTTGTTCTCTAATTCCTAACAGAGATAGTGCCATAGCAGAGGATAGAGTACTAGATTTTTGGCTGAACTCGCTTGGAAGTGTGCTTTGATAAGGAAAAGTTAGAAGAGGTATAACTTGAGCGCGCATGCATGGAAAAGGAGATAAGAAAATTGGTCTACGTGGTAGATGGTGAAGAGGTTGAAAACTTGGATGCTAACCATAGTATTGGTATGTGTGAGGTTATGGATAGTGATTATGCACAAGTGCATGCTTATCGAAACCCCGAAAGCTAAGAAGGTTAACATTGGCTCAGAGGCATAACCTAAGGAAGCTACTATTGGAGATTACTAGAGAAAAAGAGAGGTTTCAAATATTATTGATCTATTACGTGAATTACATGATTTATTCCCATGTGGGTACCATGATCTTAATGAATTTCACCACTCCTTAGGAGAAATGAAGATCAAGTTTAAGGAAGGTGTGCACCCAATTCAAAAGAGACCTTATTAAATGAATTTGAATATGCGCGTCAAATTCAAGGAGGAGATTGACAAGATGTTCACATCAGGCATCATTGAGGCTATTGAGGAATTAGAGTGGATAAGTCTAATGGTCATCAACATTAAGAAGGATGGGAAGATAAGTATTTTTGTTGATTATAGGGATTTGAATGTGGTGTGTGTCATTGATCCTTTTCCAACCCCCTTCACCAAAGATATTCCAAAAGGAGTAGCTAGGCACGAGATCTATTCTTTCATAGATGGATTCTAAGGATATCATTAGGTTATAATTTCAAATGAGGAAAAAGAAAATATAACCTTCGCCATTGAATAGGAAATTTTATCCTATACGGTCATGCCATTTAGACTGAAGAACGTGCCTATTGTGTTTTCACGCATTTTTGTTTAGGCATTTCAAGACTTCATCCATAAATTTCTACAAGTCTACTTGGATGAATGGAAAGTATATGGATTGGTGAGGGACCATTGTGACAATTTGAGACTATTGTTTGAGAGATGCCGGCAATTGAGTATATCTCTCAACATTAAGAAATGTGTTTTCGCTACTACTATATTGGCACCCTGTTGGGACATATCGTATGTAAAGAAGGCTTGCTAGTGGATCTTGCCAAAAAAAAAAATTATTTTGCAATTGGGGGGAGCCTACCAGCTAAAGTGTAATGTGTGGATTCCTTAGGCATATAGGGTATTACTAGAAATTTATTAAGGGGTGTGCCAAGATCATCGTGCTTTTGGAGGAGTTGTTGAAGCACAAAAGTATATTCCAATGGGGAGAGGCACATTAGATGCCATTTGAAACATTGAATAATAGGCTTATCACCATGCCCATATTACACTTTCCCTCTTGGGATAAGCCATTCCATGTACATGTTAAGTCTTTAGGAATGACGATTGGAGCAATCTTAGCACAACCTAGAGAGGGAATTGTTGACCATCCCTTATGCTTTGCTAATAGGAATTTAACCCCAGTAAAATAGAATTATACTACCACGAGATCCCAAGGCATTATTAATGATCTACGCACTAAAAAAATTTAGGCATTATTTTCTAGTGATGCCTTTTATCTTTTACACGAACCACATGCAATTAAATTACTTAGTGAACAAGCTTTGTCTTTCAAGGGTGCATATACAAGTGGATCCTATTATTTCGGGATTTTGAGTTTATTGTTTTTGTAAAACCAAGTAATATTAATTTGGGGCTTGACCATTTATCAAGGATTGACTCGAAGAGGATGCACAAATCATTAAGGATAAAATTCCGATGCAGATTTGTTTAGATTGCAACACGTGCCCTTTGACTTGGAAGATATTGTTGTGTTTCTCAAAATGGATGTGGCACTGGAGGGTGTAGCATCCTCATTTTAGAACATTAGAACAAGAATTTTTTTATTTTTTATTTATTAGTGATTTCTAGTTCTAAATACATAATTTAGAACTCACAAATCATAACAATCATTCTTATAACAGATAACCATATGCAGCTGTAATGACTCGGTGTACCACGGATCTATTCATTCCATGACTCGGTGAACTACCAATCTATTCATGGGTATCATAGAGTTGGCATATTTATCTGAACACTTCACTCTTGCGGTTCTCTTCCCTAATCTGGGATTTTAGAATGCTCATCCAAGGAACCTATCTAAATAATTGTTACCATCATTCATCGGCATCACATCCCTTAGACTAGGTGTCATAGGACAACACAATCAGCAATTTGCGATGCTTTGGCCAAAGATTTGAAACATATTGTTCATGTCTCATATTCCTTGACGACATACTCATCAATCTGGAATACGTCCTTCACCCCACTCTGATGTTATATAGAATGTCTTAAACTGACTTCTGTCAGCCTCCCCTGTCCCAAGTTATTCACTCAGGAACGGGTTAATATCATAACACACGTTATAAGGATGCTCTTGAAGACTAGGGATAAGCTGACATACTGGGTCAACCACTGTTAACCCCGTGTGTCAAGGTACCCCGAGTCTCAAAGGGCTGCCTCATAGCATGTCTATGGTCCTAACCGGTCCCAAAGGAAAATCTTGTTCGAGTTTCAGGTGTAAATCTTAACGATCAATGCAAAAGGGTGTTGCCATATGTCACCTACATTGTTGTATCCTCGAGAAGATCCTAATCTTCTCGAAGGTACAACCCTGTAGTTGACATGTGTCAACATCCTACAAAACTACCTCGGAAAGATTTACATAACTTCAAAAAGTTACTTAAGTTGAGTTGAATTTGTATTAAAGGCCCTCCTAACTAGATAGTCCTTTTCCCACCCAGAATTTCATACCATTGAGTTGCCTTACGTAGTTAAGTTCAATTTCACAGAGAGAAGTTTAATAAGATTTGAGACCTCATCAAGGTATCCATCGGTTCCTAATAATCTTATTCCTCAAAATTGGGCAATAGCCCTAAGTTCTCTCATAAGGAAGCTAACTAAACCTATAAGGGTTTATATCATCTCCGAAGACTGAAATATATCTGACTTATTGTTATTAAGACATGGTGATTTTAAACCATCAATTACGTTGCCTTGACTTCGATCATTGTTATGGAGTAATAGATTGCTCTTCCCGTTATAGCTACATATCGTGGGCATAGTTTAACCTTAACTTCCCAAAAAGGCAAGGTGGACTAATTTCCAATTTATCCTTATTCATAATATAAAGGAATTTACTATTCATTCATGAAGTATTCAAATCACATAATTTTTACAAGGCTTACTTAGGGAATCCAACTAGCTCCCATAGCATAATAATATAAATGCACCCTCATTCATTCGACATAAGAAGTTCAATTCAACAAATAAAAATGCAGCCACATAAATAACAATTTCACCTTTTTTATTTCCAAGCCATACAATTACAACTTATGCACTTTGGCATATTTGATACAATAATCAACAAAGAAAAAAGAATAACTTTTTTCCTATAGTACAATTAGAGAAATCAAGTTGGAATTCATCATAAAAACTAGATTAAACAATTTGAGCATCATATCAGATCTGCGTGCCTTTACCACTTACGATGACCATCTGTAAAATTGCTAGCACATGTCACCAATGAACCGAGCATGATAAGCACTAATTCTTAAAACAATTGCATTCCACCAATTGTTTCCATTAAACAACCTGTTTAAATGAAATCATTTCATCAAACCTATAAACATGAATCACACTAATTATCTTTCTACCATACATGACTTTATAACATAATTTCGTAATATAACTACCATATCAACTTTAATCTTTTCGATGATTCATCTTATGTTAGAGACTAAGAAGAAACAAAATGAATCTAAAATATCCATCCATCTGAAGACCTAGGACAGTAACAATCCAATAAAATTACTCCATTCAAGAATGAATTCTTACCAGTACGTGTATCCAACAGATGTGCATTTAACAATTTAAGAAAAGACAGATTATAGCCTCTAGCAAGTTTAACTGATGGAATTCCTTTATACTCATTGCATTATTTCAATGACATTGATAAGTATACCAACTTCTACTACAATACTACTTTTATAAAAGTAGATAACTGAATAACTCAAACAGGGTATTAATATAACTGTAGATAAGGAAAGGAAACTTTGGTCAAGACTAAGCACTTACCACTCTTTCCTCATAAATTTAACAGTCTAATCATCTTATACCCCTATCGTAGAGTTCTTATGGAAATACAAAAGAAGGGAGCACTCATAATTTCCAGAAAGGGAGAGAATACTTTCGTATTCCAAAATTCCTATATCAACATATACTTTACAATTTAAGAGAAAGAAACAGAGGCATTCAGATCTCCATTCCAAACAAGTTCAGGACTGTACCAACTTTCCAGGAGTAATGCATATACAATCAATCTAGAATTCAATTAGAGAAGAAGAGAAAGCAAGAAAATCAACACCCAAGTTTACCATTAGCTCCAATCTGGTAGAACTGTTTAAAAGGTCACCCTAAGATCCCAAGGGTCTTGCAATTGCACATTAACAAAAGCCATAGAATGCTATAAACGAAATACATATACGTTCAAATATCAGTCCACAATCCTGATCCAAATAAAACAGTCTACCCTGCACCTAGGACTTGAATCATTTTAGACTACGAGTTAGGGTAACTGCTATCATTACTTACCGATAGGTAACACTAACTATTTCTAGCCATTACAGTGGATAATTGTTATTGTGTTCAAGGATACCAAACAAATAGCTCAGTTAGTGCTACTAGATGATTTCTAATGATAGATTTCAAGGTCACTACAGGTGACATCAACACAATCCCATCCCTTCCAAATACAAAACCTAATTTCCATCCATGCAGATCTAGGATTACCCACACGTTGCTAGGGAACAGAGTTCCTCAAGGCAAGATTTCTCTCGGTCAGGCTGTGTTCCCATTAACCAAGTAAAGTCGTAAAGAAAACAACAGCTTCACTAATATTTCATCACATACAGAACCCATAATCATTGACCATCCAGACCCTTTTCAACAGAGGTATAGGCTTGTAATCAACATATTTCTTACGCATGCGACCAAACCAGTCGAGCTCAATAGAAGGAACTACAGTTTCATCACAATCCAACTATATATTCACCTGAAGCTGTCAAGCAATAAAAAAATCTCATACGACCAAGCAATAATCAATAAACCAACCAAATTAGACACAACAATTCTTTCCATGTCATTCTTCAAACATGAAATCATCCAACACAACGTCTAACATGGTACAGTTAGGAAACTCATTACCTCAATCAAACAAGAGACAAGGAAACAACATATACAGAAGTCGAACCCATATGTGATCACGAAAACACTTCTACAGAAGTCGAACCCATAATGTAATCACAGCAAGGAGAGAAGATAAAAGAAGTAGATTTCAACAGGGTCTACGTATAACCAGGGAATTCCCAAATCATCAAGAAAGAAGAAAACCAATACATTGCTACCAGCCAGGCCGACTATACCAAAACCATCTGAATAGAGTTGTTCTAATGAAAGCATTTAAAGGAAAGCAAGATTTTTAAAAGTTAGGGCCTATTATGCCTGATAGTGTTGCTTAAAAATTTGAAGAAGACCTCTGTATGTGCTCACACCTTCTCTTCTTCTTCCATGAAAGATTAAACAACAAAATATTGTTACCTCCATGCCTTATATACTTTCCCCTGACAGAGAAGGAAGCTAGAAACTCTCAAAGTTGCCATGCAACATAGAGTAGATGACTGGTTTGAAGAACCAGTGCTCAAGCAGAGTAAAAAACGGTATGCATGGAAAACAAAACAGCCAAACAATACTCCACTTGCATGCCTTCCCAAGAAATCCGCTCGGGAACCAAAGTTCATTAATTGAATTTACTTCCATCCTCCCGCCTATTTTCCATTGCCACCGACCGCCAAAATTGGTGATCACCAAAAGAAAAAAACAAACATTCCCATACTTGGTGATACTGCCACGTCAGGTTACATTAGTCGTTTGTAACCTCCACCAAACTGTGACGACAAAGATTCCAAGTGCTTCAACCTTATCCCCCTCATAAATTCCATGGAAACCACCACCCATGACTCACGACCCTTCTTAGGTCCCCCTCCATTCTTTTCATTAGTTAAGATAGGTTAGAAACATAGGTTAGATCATAGGGTAAGACATTAGTCTCACTTCCATAGCGCTAGGTGTAGTTAACTCTTAGGAGCATTAAGCTTATAGTTTAGGGCTAGGTTAGATTAGTAATTATTTTAACCAATAGGTTATAGTTTAGGTTAAGATTATTAACCTTAACGAATCTAGTCTAGGTCTCTAAAATAGGACCAATCAGTGTTAGAGTCCATACAGGGTAAAACATTCCTGTAAAGGATTCTATTTGGCATCACTAAATTAAGCTTTTGGTATAACATAAACATCTTACCTGGCTTAAGGTCCAGGCCTTTCCAGATGTTATGATACCTAGAACCACATCCCATTTATCATGATCATCCTGAGTTAAACTCCGGGATTGATCATTCAAAACTCAATCGAGACCACAAAACTTTCGTAAGGTCAATAAATTTTGTTCATCCCGAATAAACTTAAAACATTCCTTGGATCAATGTAACCGATCCAAGGTGAGTCATAAAGGTGGATAAATCCACAATTCATCCGAAATAAAATTGAACTCAAGTGTGAAGAATGAAAGAAACAAGAGATTCCAATCATATTCCGGCTCACCAAGATCTTCAAGAGCAAAGAGGATACAATCCATATCAAGCATGACTTCCCAAAACCAAAGGAACATGTCCTTATACGTAAGAAATCATATATCAACACTTGAATGCTCAAGAGAAAGTAACAATAGTTCGGGGGTGTTACAGAGAGGGAATGAAGACTTTAAAAGGAATTAGTTATCCATACGAATCATTCCCTACATGTTAATTAGTGGATACTTATACAAGCTAGGCCGCGATGAGGTTTTTCGCCGGTGCGTGCTTGAGCATGAGTGCATTACAATCATGGAAGAGGCTCATGGTGGAATTGGGAGGAGGACACTATGCGGGAATGTGATTCCATGTAAGATCCTCTTAGCTAGCCTTTAGTGGGAGATGGTTTACAAGGACTGTATTGAATATTGTAATGCCTATGATTAATGTCAACTCCTTAATAAGCCAGGAAAAAGGATGAATTTTCATGCTATATCATTACTTGCACTAATTATCTAACACGATGGGTAGAGCGGTTCTACGAGGGATTACACGATGGCCACAAAGAAAAATATTCCTATGGGAAAATATAATCAATAGGTATGGATGCTCTCTAAATTTGACTAGTGACTAGGGTACTCAAATTTTTTAATGAGACCATCAAGATTTTTTTGCAGAGTTCATGGTGGCTCATCACAAGACTACTCCTTATCACCCTCAAGCTAATGGGACTATTGAGGCATTTAACAAGATATTGAGTCATACACTTACCAATATTTTTGATGTTGGGAGGAAGGATTGGGATGAAAAAGTCTCACCATGCTATGGGTGTATAGAACAACTTATAAGAGATTAAACAAAGCCACACCATTCCAATTAGTGTTTGGCACCGAAGTTTTTTTCTGGTAGAGTTCATGTTACCCTCTCTGTATTGTGTACACAGGAGGATTGGCTAATGAACAAGTGTTGCAAGAGTGCAATGATAAGTTAATGCAGTTGTTTGAAATAGGATCCCTTGCTAGATGGATTTAGAATACTGAGAAGGCGAGACAAAAGGCTTGACATGATTGTCACATAAAGAGTAAACAATTTGAGGTTAGGAAGATGGTTTTACTTTATGATTCTAAGTTTCTATACCATCCTAGGAAGCTCAAGGTCCATTTATTGGGACTATATTATATTACTCATATACTTGATATAGGTGCTTTCTAGCTAAATTTCCTAGACATAACATGACTTCCTAAGTATTTCAAGGAAAGTAGGTTGAATCTCTACTATAAATAATACTTTTGGGTGTTTGTAAATAAGGAAGTATTACTATTTAGCTTAGGATTTCCCTTATTCATTCTCTTTTCTTTGTGTTTTTTGGGCACGTGTGTGTGTTGTTAGCTAATTACATCATCAAGGTGTTATGTGTAGAGGACCGCACATCTTTTTATTGTGGGGTGGAACATAAAGGGGAATCGAGTAGGATGTTGTAAGATTTGGAAGACATGCCTAGAGAAATGTTGATGTGGTGGCCCGGGTTGTGAATTCAAAGGTGCATGGGGTCAAAATATTGCCCATAGTAGAGGTGATCATTAGAGGATATTGATTTCAAAAGGATTTGAGAAATAACGTACAAGGGTAAAAAGTGCAGGAGCAACATGAGGCAGGTAGTGGAAATAACTTGGTCCAAGAAATAGAGTAATATTGACTTCAAAGACAGAGAAAATGTGAAGAGTTTAATGGTCGAGGTAGTTACATGCCAGAAGGTTGTAGAAGTGTTTATATAGGTTTGCACAAAGACAAAATGTTGTTGGATAGAATGCGTGGAAGGATGGCATTGGAAAAATTTGACTTTAATGTGTTTTTATGTTGGTAGGTGGCATCAAGGTTTGTGTGGAAAAATCAAAAAGCTATAAATAGAAGGTCAAGGGAGAATTATTCTTTCACCTTACATTTTTTTATCGAAGAAGTTATTACGATCTAAGGTGATTCTTGTAAAGAAATTATGAAGATTAATGTGTGGAGTTGAAGAAATCAAAGGACTTATGAACCAGTGTGAAAAAAGTACACGAGTGTATGTGGAGGAAATGTTTTATGGGTTCCCACAGT
This sequence comes from Taxus wallichiana var. yunnanensis, assembly GCA_018340775.1. Taxonomy (NCBI): domain Eukaryota; kingdom Viridiplantae; phylum Streptophyta; class Pinopsida; order Cupressales; family Taxaceae; genus Taxus; species Taxus wallichiana. The sequence goes on from CM031235.1 coordinate 667,248,962, forward strand.
GGATACATTGTCTTATGGAAAAGAAGTTCTCTAGGTTAGGGTTTACAAGCTAGGGTATGGGTTTTCATGGAAATTTTACAGAAGTAGAACCAAGGGTTTGAGTAGTAATAGAACTTGACATAAGGGATAAACTACAAAGGAATGAGGAAGAGAAAAATGGCACCAAGGAAAGGAGCGAACACTTCACCAAAGAAGGACAAGGGAAAGGGAAAAGGAAAACTAATTATTTCCACAAGTTTTAACAAAGAATGGTATGCAGAGATGTAGTACCTAGATGGTGTGCTACTAGGGAAAGAGTGGGTTTCGCATACAAGGAAGATGGTCATGAGAAATTACAATCATCACACAAGCACCACAAAAAAGGAGATGACCCTGGAGTTTGTTCACCCAATGGAAAAGAGGATGTCAGATTGGAAACCCATCTATGATGATGAAGTAAAAGTGAATTTAGAAAAGGTTGGGCTTGTTTAACTTTATGATTTGTCATATTTTGGAAAACTAGAGTGACTATACCAATCGTTAATGTCATGCGTACATGAGGACTACTTCTATTTTGCAGGAATGTGGTTTTGCATAACCCCACAGTTGATTTCTAAGTTCACTGGCTTGATCTACGAGGGAGAGCTGTTGGATGAGGAATTGTGCAATAAGGAGGCCATCAAGAAAATGGGTGAGGCATATGATTACAAAAAGGGTTCACGGTACTTTGACATCACTACAATCACCGACCCTATTATGAGGATGGTCACGCACTTGGTGATAAAGATAAATGGGCAGGAGAGATGGATGCAGATAAAAAAAAATTGGTTGAATTTATGCCACAAGATCTCAAAGGGAACCATTTACAATCTCTCATCTTTCATTGCGGAGGAGATTATTGATGTTGTGTGTGATGAGGAGAATATCATGTTCGGTAATGTCCTCCTTACCATTATCTTTTCAGAAATTGGAGTGCTCCGATGGGCCAGATAAGTTTGTTTGGGAGTACTGGATGAGAACCCCTCTCCCGCGAAGAGGTTTGAAGCTTATACTTGTGACACCATGATGACCGCTCATAAGGCATGCTTGGAGAAATGGTATAAATGGATGCATGATGCATTCGAGCTGAATGGAGGATACCAAAATAGTTTCCTACACTAGTGGATGGAGAAGCTGAATTTTTCGTATAACAACACTTTTTTATCAGAAGGTTTACCTTAACACATGGAACCAAGGGTCCTTGGTGTAGATTACCCTTCTCCTTCACGGAACATTATTTCTAAGGCATGGTAAACATGTTTAACGAGACAAAGAAGATGAGATTTGATATAAGTGTTATAGATCAAGATCACCCTGAGATGCGTTGAACATTGGTGTATCCTAAAAAGTGTGCCTGTGTATAAAAGTACATATCTCAATACGTACACATGGTAAAATTTGTGACAACTACGGAAAAAGTTTGAGAAGGGTGATTATGTTGAGGATGACATCTCTATCCCTAAGGACCTTGTTGGGCGGAAGAAGAAGGTAGTAATTAAGAAGAGAGAATGGGAAGAGACTCCTATAGATAAGGAACATAGCACACATAAAGTGTAAATTATACAGTGCGGGAGTTAGGTGTGAATACAAGCACCTAAATTTGATGGAAGAAGTCTCCTATCAAGAAAGATTAGCTAGAGAAATAAGATTCTCCTAGGAGAGAAGAGTCACCCGAGAAGGAGGAATCTACTGTGTTGGAGTGGGGTGGCGCAATGTTTGGACTTAGAGAATACAAAGAGCATCAAGGATGATGATTCTGAGGAGGAAAATGAAGGAGACAATGAAGAGTGTGAGGAATCTCATAATCCTCTTGTGTATAATGTACATGAGTCTGGTGAAGAAGGGGATGAAGAGGAGGAGTATGAGGAGGGTGCCCATACCAAAGGAGGAAGTGAGGAGGTAAACATGTGTGATCAGAAGACCCCGACCTTGACCGAGGAACAGAGATAGATAACACTATAGAGAGGGAGGTGGTGGGTATTATCCAATAGTTGGTGGAGCACAAGGTAGAGCGAAGTGCCAAAGAAGTGCTACAAGAAATCGAAGAGAGTGCAAGTGTTCGATAGGAAACTTCATTCTCATGTAGGTGAATGTTGATATTGGTATCCTCCAACAACTTTAAATGATGGATGTATTAGGACCTCGATGTGGATATGGATCTACAGTGTACAAAGAAGATAGATATGTGATAAAAGAAGATAGATTTGCAAAACTAAAACAGATGTGATTAGATAATAATATGCGGGGTAATCTGAAAAATGTCGGTCTAAGAGGCTATGAACTCCTTTGGAGGATGTCATCCCATGTGTGATAAAGAATAATGATAACATATAAGACAAACAGATAACATGCAAGCTAATGAACAAAGAAACCTACAGATATCTTATGTATGTATATGGTGCTACCAATCTTATCCAAACAAAACATACAACATGAACCACGCTAAGTGAACCACATAATCATAAATAGAGTATTATGGGGTTCCCATTATTGTTACAAGGACATTATGAGAGTACTATGATAAACAAGAGGCTTAAAACTCAAAACAACATTTTTCCAAATTTCTCAACTTCTTCTTCCGAGGGGGGAAGGCCCATATTTATAGCCTAAGAGTGAGGTTATATTGTGGGATATTAATTAATTAGGGTTGGGTAAAGTAACCCTAATTAAAAGAGGTGATGTGATCCAATGGGGCTCACAATTTGACTTATGAGGTTAAAAAGATAAGGATGTGATAAGGAGTGGGGAGCATGATTGACATGGTTAGGTGTAATAATGCATCCCATTTTTGAATTTAGGAGTGGGGTGTCGGATGGGTATATTATTGCCCATGAATTGAATAAATTTAGGATATGTGATATAATGCCAAATTCTAATTATCAAATGGGTCCACATGGAGCCCATTTGATAATTAATTAATTAAGGGTGAGTAAATAGATGGAATTTACTCAAATTTAAGAAAAATAAAAGCGAGAGGGAAAGTTGCATGAAGGAGAATAAATGTTGGATGAAGGAGAAGAGTTACACCAAAAATTGGTGTCTACATTTTCCCCTTTTTGTGGAGTGGTTTGTGATGGCAAGCCATAAGACAAAAGGAAAAAGAATGGGATGATGTTATGTGTCGGAGGATGGGTAAAAACATGACCAAAAGGAAAGATGCCCTAGGTGAAAAAGGATCACAATAACAATGGAAAATATGGTAGCGACTCCAATATCACATCGGTAGAGGACAATTATAGTCTCAACAGAGATGGGCAACAACGTTCTACGAGACTAGTGAGTGGGGAAGACCACTTAGTATGGATGTAAACCGCGATGACCAATGGGTCATAGGAAAACATAAAATTATTCATAACGAATGTGAAGAGTATGTGAAATCCTTCATACGCAAGAAATTGAGTGAAAAATCATGTGTCCGTAAAAGGTACGAGGATGAAAAAATGATGCCCCAAAGACAAGGAATGATATAGAAGGTAGATATGTAAGTAAAAATTCCCCGGGGGAATAATCATAAATTTGGACATTATGATCAAATAGGATAGAAGGGTGAGATAGAATGCCCTAAAAGGGTGATGAATATGATGGTAATCATGTTTCATAGGAAATATGCATAAGTGATGGAAAATTATTACGTGAAAAAGAAAGCATAGTCCCACTTCTTTGGTAAGTAGGATGAGAATTCAAGATACTTTTGCGACAAAAAACAAAAGAAGAGAAAACATTCATGGAAGAGAACAAGATCAGACATGTGACAGCAATTATAGTATCCTTTAAGACAAAAATGTCAAAGGAAGATGGGAAGATATTATTATAAATGGATATGATGCCCCTACAAGAGGACTGACAAAGATAAAAGATGTGACAAGGTTCTCAAAAAGAGAAGAGGTCAATGTTGTAAAGAGAAGAACGAGAATGGTAATGAAATGGATCGATGGTGGTACATAAATGGAGAAACATCATAATTGATTTTGAATGCTAGGTGTGAGGGATGTGGTGAAGGATGTAATGAGAAAGAGAAAAGGGAATGGAAAGGAGGAGTGGTTGATTATGAGAAGAGAAAGAAAGGTCAAAGGTGAAGGTAATAGGGGTATGGAATAGAGGGATGGAGATGGAGGAGGAGAAAAGAAGGAATGAAAGGGGAGGAAGAAGATAACAAAGAAGGATTATAGAGGAAGGGGGAAATGATGAAGGAAAAGCAAGGAGAAGACAAGAAAATGACAGAGCAGAGGGTGAAATTATGAAAAAGGGAGAGAGTTATTTAAAATGAAAGGTGTGAAGGAGGGTGAAGTAGATGAAGGTAGAGAGGTAATGAAAAATGAAAGAGATGATAGAGCAAAGAAAATTGAAGGAACTAGATCATAGTGAGGAAATCCAAGGCAAAGAATATGGAACTGACCACATGGAAATGCATGTGGATGGTGGGATGATAAAAAATATGGGACAACACTGAAGAGTCAGGTTATCGATGGGGAAGTAAGAAGGAAGTGTGAGGTAAAACGGGGAAGAAGACGATATAGAGGAAGTGAAATAAGACAAGGATCGAAAGGAGGAGAGGACAATGGAGAAAATTATGCATCAAAAGGGAACCAAGGATGGAGATATTTGATAAAGAGTGAGAAGCATAAGGAACGTAAAGAGAAGCTAGAGGGAGGAATGACACAGATTAGAAAAGATGTGGAGATGTGTGAGATGAGGATAAGTTGATGATGATAAAATAGAGAGAGGGTGTATGATGAAGACAGTGAAGAAATTGGCAAGGAATAATGAAATATGGAGAGGTGGCAAAGAAAAAGAGAGGAAGGGATAGGAGAGGAAATGCCAGTGAATGGATGTTAGGAGAAATCCACCAATAATAATCAGTAGGGAAGGATGGGACAAAAGGTGAGAAGAGGGGGAAAGTAAATGAGGAATGGAAGGGGGAACGCTAATGAAGGGACATTAGGAGAATTCCCCTGATAATGATCAGAGGATATAGAGGAAGGAAGGAATGAAGATAGAATGGAGGAGGTCAAAGAGAAGGATCCAGGTTATGTAAAATGGGGATGAGTGATTTTTAGGATAAGTCCATTGATAATTATTAGCATGAAACAGAAGATGATGATGAAAGAATGTTAGGGTGTGATTAATAATAATGAAGAGTAAACATGGAGGTAGATATGTGGGAGAATTCTAGAAGATGGAGTGGAAAGAGTAAATAAAGGAGGGATAATGATGTGTGTGAAGATGAAGGTGAGGAGAGGATGTAGTGGATGAGAATGAATGAGAGAAAGATGAAGAAACAAGACACGAAATGAATGGGGAAGAAATGGTTAAGTAAGATTACCAAGTGAGGGATGATGGAGATGAAAAGGGGGAAAGTAGGAAGTGGTGTTTGCGAGAATGGAAGAGGAGGTGAGAGGATGTGATGATGGGGAATGATGAGAAAATGTAGATGGTGAGAATGTGGAGTGGTGGGCGAGTGTAGGATGACAGATCATGCTTAAGAGGGACTCTTAAGTAAGATTGTCATGTCGTAGGAGGAGTTAAGTAAGATCACCAAATTGGCAGTGACGATATGGAAGGAGAAAGACAACATTGTATTAGATACATGTGTGGAATGGTTGGTTAGAGTAGATGATTAAGATGATAGATGGGAGATAGAAGATGATGAAAATATGATGGGATGTGGAAGGTTCAAATGGAAAACCATTCTTAAGAGGGACTCTTAAGTAATATTTCCATGTGATGGGGATGGTTAAGTAGGATCACCAAGCCAAAGAAGAAGAAGAAGAATGATGAAAATACTAGTGGTGTATACCAAGATGGATTAAGAAACAAGAGGAGGTGATAACAAGGAAATAAAGGAGTGTGACATGAGTGGATGGAGGAACATATGCAGTGTAGATGGAGAGTGTAAGGGAAATCCTTAATTGGGATGCCCACGTGGTGGGAGTGATGATGTAAGAGTGTCAAGTGAAAAAGGAGTGGAAAGATGTTTGTGGTGGTGATTATCGTCCACTGAAAGAGGAAATGGTGGAGAAGCTTCTATAGTGGGAGGATCCAAGGAAGAAGATATACCTTAACTAAGATTCTCTGGTTGTATGGATGATTAAGTAATATTGTCAAACTAAAAGTGGAAGAGTGAAAGGGAAACTCAAGAGGAAAGGAAAGTAAGATATTTGGCATGGTGAAAGGGGACAGAAAGGTGAGAAGGATGATGTGGAGACAAATGGTGATGAGTGGAAATGGGGAGTGAAGAGAAATGGATCAAAGACATTATTGAACATGTTGGGGGATAAGAAGCTATAGGATAACAAACTTGCCTTGAGAAGGATCCTCAAGTAGGATTCACAAACTGAAAAGTGTATTTGCAAGCACATTCATGGATATTATGGATAGATATAGAATTCATAGTGTGAAATTTGATGTGATTTTGATAAAATATGACCTTGATGAGATGAATGAAACATATTTGTAGCAAGGGCGTATAGGAAACTATGCTTTGAACTAGATTAGAGATAAACAAGAAAGGTTACCACTCAAGGCATTGCACTTGCAGCCAATAGTAGGTGTTAACACATAACAAAGGATAGTTAGTTATACCAAAAGACCGTGAGGGAAATATGGATGAAATATGCTCGTAATCCTAATGTTGACATGAAAAAGGGATTGGAGATGTAACTTGTACATGGGAAGAGGGATCTCCATAGATGGTTGTTCCTAGAACTATGCCCCAGCTCTGGGAAAGGGGAAGAACAATAATAGAAGAAAATTGATCTATGTGGGAAGCTTTCTAAGAATGTTGATAAAAGGAAGGTTGATCAATGTGGGAAACCTTCCAAATTCCATAATAACAGAGTAGTCATCCTTTGAGGGTATGGTCTACTTTATACATAATATGGATGACAAGAATAATATATATGATAGCCATCCTTCAAGGGATTGGTCTATTTCTTTTGATTTTGCTTTGTATGCTTTTCTTTTCTCTTTCTCTTATTTTTTGCATGAACAATTGTCCTTTGAGGGATCAGTCTATTTTTGATAACTTTGATTTTTCCTTTTGCATACATGAATTTTAGCTTCACATGGGGGAGAGATGGGAATAGCTAAGTAGACCACTTAGGAGGGGATAATGAATGTACAAGAGACACCCCTGGACCTTTTGCATGACTGCAATAGGAGAATGAGAGGGTGATGGATGTAATGGTTATGGGGTCATATCAAAGTAGTGAAGGTAGACCACATCATTCATATCATTATAATGACAAACGGAAGGGGCTAATGGTGGAGGAGTGATCTAAGGATATAACTAAGTGCTCATTGGTAGATATGCTAACAATAGACTGGTAGTAAGTGTAATGCATTAAGAGGTTATGTCTCTAGTTTACCACCAAGAGAGGGAAGACAATAAGTTATAACAAGATGAGATGATAGTTTTCAAAGGATTAGATGTGATAGACAAGCGAGAAATAAAACTATGTCCTTAAGGAAGCAAAAATATGACCACGATGGTGGATTTGGATGAAAATAAATGATGCCCCAAGAGAGACACAAATATGGTAGGACAAAAATGGCCACAAATGTGGACTTGATGAAATAGATGGTGCCCCAAAAGAGACACAAATATGGCCACAATGGTGGACTTTGGTAAGCAAATAACAAAAATGGTCCCTCATAGAAGGACAAAAATGGCCACAATGGTGGACTTAGAATGAGATGAGGATTTGGACAAAATTAGTTTAGATTGGATGAATTTGGAGGAGGTAAATAAAACAATGTCAAGGAGTGAATTCCCTAGTGTCAAGGGAATTGTATGGATGATATGCTCAAGGGTGAGGGAAGGCTGCTCCCTAAATGAATTAAATGTGGAGGAATTAAAGGATGTCAAAAGAGTTTAGATGAGATTGTTTTAGATTTGGATGGGATAAACGGTTGGAGACCACAAGTGTGCTTGGCAAGATAAGTGGTATTGATGAACAATGGAGGACCTTCCTTAGGAGGAATGTCATGTGCAGGAGGGATGTTAAGGGATGATGTGGATGAAGGAATCGTGGGAAACTTGATGGATGGGATACGAATTGGATTAAATGTAGATGGAGAAGGATATTTCCCTGAATGAGGAAATCATCTTTCTCAATAAGGTTGTGGATGATTGTTTTGAAATTCCTTACAATGTTCGATGCCATGTCCTTGGGTACAATGATAAGTACAAATGTAATTAGGATTGAACCATGATGGCTTCGGATCATAGGGATTAAAGGATTTAATGGGAGGAAGCGTGATGGCAGATATTCGAACTAAATGTCGAAAAATGTCTGTGTAGGACCCAATCAAAGTGTTATGAGGAAGATAACTCTTATGATGTTTTGGCTTGAACTTAGGTATTGATATAGATTGGATGGGTGAATTAGATAAATCAAATTTGGTTGGAGGACTAGATTGTTTGGATTGGGATTTAGGTGAGGATGTACATTGGATGGGTAAATTATGTGTTTTGGAAGAAAAATCAAATTTTGTTGAAGGATTGTATTGTTTGGATGTGGATTGATTGTTGCGAGATGTCGTAGATGGAAGGATTGATTTACGAGGATAGTTGAAAAGAAGGAAAGTCTGAATGTTTTTGAGGATGTGTGGGGATTGTCGAGGATGTTTTCCATGAGCCTTCAACTTTAATCAAGAATATTTACTCCTAGAAAGGATGATAATAATATCAACTGGAGGATATGAAAGTGGTGGTGTGGTTATTAATGGAGAAAATGTCCTAAAACAAGACAAGGATGTTAATGAAGAAATAGGTGTTTATATGATGCAATTAATGAAATCTATGTGAGATGTGGATTGTTTAGGTTTTGGCATGGAAAGAGTTGATTTTGTAGAGGGAGAATGTAAACCATCTTTATTTTATTTAGGTGGATGTGTTGGTTCAATAGATGTTTCAAAGGGTATCTTTGATAGGGTTGCAGATTGAGAATATTTGTTCGTTGTGATAGACAAATTAGGTAAAGAGTATTGGGGTAGACCGGGTGATGTGGCCATAGGAAAGGATATAGGTAAAGATGTCAAGGTAGAGATAGGTGGATTTTTGATATGATAGATATAGGGGTAGTTGGGATAGATATGGATGTAGGCATATTTAGAATATTTGGAGATGTGATAACCGATGGAGTAGACATTATGGGTAATGCAACAAATGCAAGAGTATTTTCAGGTGTAGAAGTAGGTGGGACTAGTTGTTTCATAAATTTTTTGAGGGGTAAGAATGATATGTTTTCTAATGGGGTTGATGTCAAAGGTGGGGTTGTAAAGGTACATGTGGTAGAAATGAGTTTAGCTGGGATGGTTGTGAGTAATGTAGGTGTAGTAATAGGTGTGTTTGAGGAAGATGTGGGTGAAGGAATAGATGTGAGAGATGTAGGGATATGTGTGGATATCAGTGGGGCTGAAATAGGTGCTAAGGATGAATCTAATGTGGTAGATTGGGGTGTGATTGAAGTGGAGGAAGTGGATGGTATAGTCAAATTTGATGTGGATGTGATAAGGATAGGAGAAGGTGTAGGTTCAGGACAAGTAGTAAAATTTGACATAGGTGTGATAGTTGTGGGTGCAACAGGTTCCTGCATAAGGAGTGGGAATAATGTCTAAGGTAGGAACATGTGGAGTCAGTGATAAGATGAGATCTTGATTGATGGTGTCAATCATATAAGCATTTGATAGTTGAGATGTAAAGGGCGTGGCTTGATTTGTTGGTGGTTGATTAGGTAAAGTTTGAGTAGTGGAGCTATCGATTTGGATATCCCCTTGATTTATGAGTTGTTGGACACGATATTTGAAGGAACGACATTTCTCAATGTTGTGACCTTTGACTCGATGATATTTACAATAGTGGGCTTTGTGATACCAAACAGGCTTGGCTTGCGAATTGTCCACAAGTTGTATGGGAGGAAGTTGGATGGATTTTACGATCATCAACTTATCAAATATGGAGCTATAGGATTCTCCCAAGGGGTATAGTTGACTGTCAGTTGAGGCAATTGTTGTTGAGGCCATGTGTTGGATATAGATGTGGATGAGGTTTTAATGACCACAGTGTTGGTTGTACCCTTAAATTTGTTATTATGTATGAGTTGTTTAGTAGATTCAACTTTAGGTTTGGCCGATTTGAGTTTAAGATGACCCACTCAATGGCTTGAGTTTCGACTTTACGAGCCATTGTGAAAGATTCATCAAAGGTTCCTAATGATTGGATTTTCAAAGTAGATGATATATGTTTGCACATAAACGTGAGAAGAGTTCGATGAGTTTAGTTTACGGAAGAGTGAAGGATAATTGGTTTACAACACCACGCCATCGTGCAACAAAGTTGGTAATGGACTCATCACCAAACTGTTAGATGGTGTATAGGTCAGCAATAGTAGTTTTTGTGCAATGTTAATTGAAAAGTGTTCTAAGAACAACTACGCGAGTTGAGTGAAGGAAAATATCAAGTATTGGGGGATACTATTGTACCATTCTAACGCGGGACTAGAAAAAGACATGGGGAAAGTGTGAAGTAGTAGATCGTGATCATGTGCAATAAGACAACATGCATGTTTAAATGCACAGAGATGTTGTTGGGGATCCTCCTTGCTATTGAACTTAGTAAATGCGGGAAGTTTCCAATGAGGAGGGTAGGGTTTAATTAGAACCAATGGATGAATCAGTTTGTTACAGATTTTTCATAGGATAAAGTATCCTTAGGTGCCAAGGTAATGGTTTCTAAATTGGCCAATCGATTCATCAAAGCATGAATAGGATCATTTGACGCGATGTTAGGTTGAGATTGGATTGGTTGTGTGGTTTGAAAAGTAGTTTGATGAGCACTAATTTGTGGATAAGGTTGTGGATATGTAAGTGTTGGGTGAATCATTTGATAAGGTGGTTGATAAACTTACGGGTGTGTAGGTGTGTGGGGAACTGTTTGGTAAGGATTAACATGTGTCATGGGTTGAGATTGTTACATAGGCTAACTTTGAATAATAGGGACATGATGTGTTCATTGAAGTTGGGTAGGTTGTTGTGGTAAATGATAAGTGGGGATATGTGTGTTAAGAGGTTGAGACAGTTGGAACATATGATGGTTGGACAGGCATATTAGTAGCAGATGAAATAGAATTGTCAAAATGGGATGTGGGTGGAATGTGATCCACCAATTTAGGAGATTGGGAGGATTGAGATATTGTGGGGATTTTCAAAATATGAAATCATATATGGGGTTAGGAGGAGGCCCGAGTGTCTCTAGAGGAGTGGGAGATGGTGATGTGGTTGGTTTAGGAAGATTGGCTTGATGAGGGATATGAGGATTAGTTTTAAGATAGGGACAATCTTGGATGACATGGTTCTCATGAAGCGAGGTCATGAAGACTGGAGGTTGGGTAACTGAAGGTGTGGTTTTGAGTTTAGAATCTTGTTGGGAGAGATCCTTAGAGGAAGTAACTTTATTGGGTGGAGGACATTGTTGTTTTGTTTCGATTTGAGAGAGAGTGATAATAGGTGTGAAATAGAGAAACATTTGTTTATGTAATTTGTTGAAAAAAATCAAGCAACATTTTTTTTATCATCATGATTAATTATGAGATGTGAAAAGAAAAATAAAATGGATAATGAAGGTTCCTAAAGAATGGAAGTCTAAGGCTAGTTTCAAGTAGTTTTGGCTAGGGAAATGTCTGAAACGGGTTCCTATTGGGTGTTCAAATCCCAATCATTTAACAGTGAAAGGAATGTTTTGATGTGTTGATTTTGTTCATGAAGTTTTAGGTTGTGTGTGATAATGTGAAATGCAGAAGGTTAAACCCTTATTTAGGCTATGTGAGTAGGCAAGATGTACTAGGTTCATTTTAGACCAAATTCAAAATGTGAACTTTGATGCGAGAATTAGGAAAGAAAGGATATTACAATGCAAAAAAGGGGAAATATGGAAAATTGAGTAAAACCTGGAGAAAAATTTTCCCCATTATTTGATTGCACTTGATGATGGCATATTTGGAAGCAACAGTCAGTGGCCAGGAACATCCAGTACCCTAAAATTGCACCATGCACAATTGTGGAAGGGGTTGGTGAAAAGGATTTTCCAGTGTGTTTATGTTTCAATGGTTTTCTTTGACAACGTAATGTTGTTTGCAAGTTTGTGGGGTGTACCTCGTGGATTTCGTAGACTGCACCTGCAAAAGAAAATAAATGTAATTAGTTGATATGATTAAACTGATATAACTGTCGTAAATATTTTGTACAAAAAGTACTTTTATAAAAATAAAAGTAAAATAAATTAATCTAATGGATTAATAAAAGTTGGAATTCAACGTTTGCATTCAATTAGGGTAAAGAAAACTTAACTATGAAATAAACCATTAATTTAACGCCTTGATTTTTGTAAGTTATCATGGTAATTACTTTTCATAATATTGTAACTGTTGAAATGAAGATAAACATGTTAAGATATATCTTTGATCTTAAAGGAATGTGTTGCTAATCTGGACCCTTGTTTGCTGTAATTTGTTTACTTGGGACAGAAGTTATTATTGCTTGTGTGATTGCTGATGAGACAACAGACTTGTCATATGCTTGATGAACTCTAATTATCGATTGACCGCACACCTTGAATCAATTCCATTGATCCAGGTATCTTTGTGACCTTCTTGTGATCGCTTTGTAGATTTACTTTTAAACCAGATGAAGGTTGATATAAATGTTGTAGCACACGATTTTAGGTATAAATATCGAATACGTAGATTCCAATGAAAAACTTTCGATTCTCGAACCACACACCGTGTAACGCTAGACCACGTAAAGCGATAAAGGCACGGATGCGGGTGGCTCAGGTATGTGGAACATGGGATGAAACATCCCGCATAGTGTTGAATATGAATGTCGATCGAGAAGGACTTGATTGGAAACTAATTAATTAAATAATAAGGGATTAAACCCTAACCTACCCATAAGTTTTATCTAATATCCTAACTACTATCCTATATGGATTTTAGATTTTATAAGGGTGAAAATAGATGTAAATCCTACTAACCTATGAACTAGGCGAATGACCTAGATATGGACTATTAAAATCCTAAAATAATCCTAACCTAAGGAAGGGGACGCATAGACCCATGTGGATGGAAAGGATAAGAAGGGAAGGTAGGAAATTTAATGGAGCAGAAATGAAGTCCTTACAAATTTCAGCGCCAAGTTTAGCGGAACAAGAAAAATTTAGAGGCATCCAACTAGCTAAGTGGCTAAAAAAGGAATTACATGCAAAATTAAAAAAGGAAACTTGCCAACTTGAGTCGATGGTGGCATGAGGAATGAGGAAAAAGCACTACATTCAATGCATTCAATGACCTTGGTCTTAGCGACCAGCTCACCTTGGAAAGAGGATAGAGGAAAAATTTGTTTGTCATTGTGTGCAATCAGGTTTTTAGTTGCTCTACATTTTTTTCCATGGTTCTGTCGAACCTGCTGTTATTTTTGGTTATTGTTGCTGTTGTTGGAATAGCCATGGCTATTTTGAGCTTGAGGAAGTTAGTGGACAATTGGGAAAGCCTGCTACGGATGCCGTGGAGAGAAATAGATCCTGTGGACGTGGTTTCCTTGAACCACAAAAAAAAATATACTGAGCATGTTAATCCCTTCTCCTTAAACCGTTTTCTTTTGTTTAAACGTCTCATTAAAAACCCCACTGCTCTTATAAGGGGGTGATTTAGTTAAATGATGTTGTTGTTTTGAATGAAATGATCTACGAACTAAGTCATTTTTCCTTTGTTGAAGTACGACTTGGGTAATTTCTTTTGCGAATTAGGTGAATCAAATAAGTCTGCTCTTGATGTGTGAGTTTTTGACAATGTTGGGTAATTGATCTTTACTCAATATGAGTTGAGTTTATCTTTGAATAATACATTAGCTATGTGTGTATTAATTTTGAGTTTTGTGCGTTCTTCTAAAATTGGAAAGATAAGGTGATTCTGTATGCCTAGTTCGAATTGTCATAATAAAAAGGAACACGGCTTTGGTATTTCTTGCAAATAAGTGAAATAAAGGGGGGGTTGTGCTTGCTGTATGAGATTGTTTTTTACTGTGTTTTGCATACGCATCTATTACCCTATACGGGTTTGAATTGACAAATGTATTGTTATGCGAATATTGTATTTCTGAGTTCAGTGTGTGGAAACGTTTGGGAAGAACAAATTCGTGGTGATGTTGGTAAACTATTGTGCGAGTTATATCTCCTAGATGTTTTTCATTGCATAGAATACGGGCTCCCTAGGACAGTAAGGTCATAGTAGCATCTTACTTTGTTGTTCTAATTAGATATGGTGTTCTTCCTGTTGGTTCTTGGTATTCATATAGGACTATTTGGAAGGAAGTTCTGATCTAAATGGGAACAAAAAAATTCAGTCTATAGAATAGACTGGGTAGAGTATACAAATCCTACTCTGTGTCTGCTGAACTCAAGGATATATATATATATATATATATATATATATAATTTTAAGGATTGAGAACCTTTCATTGTTTTCATTGGAGCAGAATATGAATGGATTTCTTACTTTGTTGTTGGAAAGTGAATTCTCTCATTATTATGACGAAAGTGTGACTTGTTGTTGTTGTTGTACACTCTTACATGTTATATAGACGTAAATGTCTGTAGAGTGAATTATTTTTAAAAAAAAGAAATGATTTTGTTAGAAGTTCTTTTGGTATCGATGCTTACGGACCAGTTGCCATGAACTCTGGTCAACTTTTGGAAGGGTAAATAGTAGTTTTTGCATATTGAAATATACTATGCGGAATGAATCATACTGTTGGATTATGTCTGTGCTAAATAGTGGATATTTGGTTAAACAGTGAAAAGAGGTAATATGATCCTTCTTCCTTTTATTCGATTATTGATTTTCGTTTATTTCTCTTTGGACTGTTATCATTGATTGATATCACGTTTGGATTAAAAAAATTCTCGTACAGTTATGAGGAAAGGAAAATGGTTCTACTGGAAGTTTTATTTAAAATCTAATTGTAAATCTTCCTCTAACTAATGTAGGGGAAAGGAATTGATAGCATTATGTTAGAACAACAATTGCATAATTATATTTTCAGTTCTTACGGATGTTTGTAATCTGGAAATGTTTGAAGGAAATTACTTCTTGTTATAAGTATTCGGAAGAGGACAAGTAATCCTTTGACCGATTGGGATGGTAATTAGATGATTAAGTTGATATGTTGTTCATCCCTTTTGGTATTTAATTCTTGAATGATGTTCATATTAATGTTTCATAAAAGCGGGTTCTTTTATTGAGATGGTTAATTTAAAGCACTTCATTTTAATGACAAGTGCTTAATATGCTCGATTGATACCCGACCCGTGCAAGTAATTTTGCAGATGGAACATGAGTATAAACGAAGACATGGTTGTTTTCTGATACTTCTTTGATTAATTGAAGATGGATTGTCATTGATAACTATTACTCCTCTACGAGGAAATGAGAAAAGAAGAAATTACATTCTTCTAACTTATGAGTTGTAATGTTGTTTAATATAAACAAAGTTCAATCATTTGGACTGGCAAATGTATAGATTGTAAAGCCGATGGATGAATACAAGCGAGTGTGATATTTTTAATGACTATATCAGTTTGATATTGTTGAATAAGTTTGAGAATATAACATTATTCCTTGATTTGGAATTATTCAAATGTTAATGGATGGATTTAAAAGGGAATAACATCTATTCTTTACCTAAATGCAACTTTTACGTTGAAATGTGTAATTAGTTCATACTTGGGTTAAGATGAATTTTAAATTGACATCAAAAAGGATTTAGGTAAACATGATCTCTTAATTGAAAGGTATTCGGGATTAGCTTGAAAGCTAAGGAATATCAAATAACTTAGGAGCAGCCGAACCTTATATTCAGACTCCGTTAATAGCCTCGAATGTTTAAAATTCAGAAAATAAGGATATGGGAAAACATATCTATTGTTAACAGACCTTAACTATGTAAGGTTAAGGAGGATAAATGAATAAATTCATTTAAAATTAGACCTCGTTTAAATGACGTCTAATAAGATGGAATTCTGAATTTGTTTACAGTTGTGGAAAACTTGGTTAAGTTTAATAGGTTAAACTTATTAAGTTTATCGATAATGGGCTGATTAGTCCAAAGATTAAGAAAGGAACCAAGTAGAGAAAATGCAACCCTTTGGTACGAAGGAGGAGATGCGTAGTAAGCTAGAAGACGGATTAAGTCTCTCTTAGCTACATACAACTGTAACAAGAACGAGAATAAAGGATCAGCATGGCTGCTGAAAGTTGATCTTAAATATTAAGATCATAACCAAATCACACTTGAGCTGGATGTGTACTCTCGATGGGAGGATTCCGTAGGACATTGACATACACCAGCTACAATATGGTGTCTTCATGAAGGCGGGGCCTTCGTGACGACACAATGTTATAGCTGACATATTACAATGCCCTCCCGAATTAAATCATCAAGTTTACATAAGTTGGATACTAAGTTATTGGTGGGGATAGGAATGTGATCACGTATATGGAGTGACTCGGAGGACTAAAGGTAACTAGACACATGGAGTCATCTATGGATGATGTCGTATGTCACGTGTATCTTTAGCTACCATGAGTAACTTCCTATACTCATTCATATTGCTAGTTGGGGATTGGAGTTTGACCTTAAACGGAAGGACTATAAGAGACCAGGAAAGACCATTCTAGATAACAGATGAAGTGAGGTGAAGGACGTATTCCAATGATGTGTACCACACCTAGGAATATGATCATGTAAAGCATGTGAAAATCTTTGGCCAAAGTATCGCAAGTGCTTTGGTTGCGTTGTCCTAATCACCTAGTTTAAGATGCAGGATGTCAGATGAATATCAGTAACAGATATTCAGATAGGCTTCTTAAATGGATCACTTCGATAACCAGAAATGGTAAGAGAACCGTGTATATTCATTATACAATGCACGGATTTACATGAAGGATCGGTAAGTCGCGAGTCATGAAATGAGAGATCGCTGAAACTCGAGCCATAAAATGGGAGATCGGTAGTTCTTCGAGTCATTTACGATGGTATATCGTAACTATTATATGATTGAAGGACATTGAATGTGTGTTCCATATTGTAAGTATGTGAATAGAGAACATTGGTTTTAAAAGGAAATTGTGTGATCAAACCGCATTAGTTGGACATGAGAGAACAATTATTAAAACTTGAACGTGTGTTTGAATTATATAATTCATAACGAGGAACGTTGTATAAAAAAAAATTCCCTTGTTCTAGTATCTTATAATGGGGATGTTACATCTTGGTATCAGATCTGAAGGTTGTAGCTCTTGGACCTAATGAGTCCACAATTTAATAAGGTTTACATTTTCTTATTAACAAAAAATGGTGAACAAGAAGAAATGTTACGAATAACCCATTACTGGGTGGGGAAGCACTCTTGCTCAAAAGTCTGGATGAAATCCTTACACTGCCCTACTAGACACAAGAGATCGTTTGACTATTTGGAATAGCAGTCAATGGGAAATGAAGAGGAGGAAGAAGAAGCTGATATAAATGATCATCCACCTCCTGTGGACAACACCAATGGAGGGAATCCGGGTGTTGATAATAGTAATGTGAATGCTCCTAATCATCCCCTGGAACTAAAAGGGCAAGATTAGTGCTGAACTTATAAATGACATAAAGGGAATAAGTCCTCCAAAGTTTGATGGAACAACCCTTGGGGATGGAGCGAGAATTGGCTCGGTGAAATGGAGTAGTACTTTGCAATAAGAAACTTCTCTGAGGAGACCAAAGTGATATGGGGAGCATATCGGCTTTCTCATGAAGCGTCATCATGGTGGGACAACCGTAAGGTTGAGTTGAATATTATCGAATCGGACATAACTTGGGATCAATTTAAGGGTTACTTCAGAAACGATGGCTGCCTCAACTCTATTTTGATAGGAAAATGACCGAATTTCAGAATTGGTCACAAGGAAGGCACGGTGACGAGAATCTTGGGAAGGGTTTAATAAACTCCTTAAGTATGTGCCGCAATACCAAGGTGACGAAGTTCAGAATTAAAAAGTTCATAATGGGACTAAATCCCATCATTGGTGGCGAAGTGGACGTCCACAGGTCCAACCACCATGGAAGGAGTTGTCGAAAAGGCAATAAGACAGAGCAGAAATGAGAGCAATTTCTACTCATAGGAAGAGATAAGGAAGAAGATTCCCAACTCTTCTTCATCTCTCACACCCAAAAGGGGCCTTAGAAAAGGTTTGGTGTGAAAAAAAAATTGTTGTAGATAACAACAAGAAATCAGAATGAACAAACCTATAAATAGTGTATGCGGAACGACTTTGTAAAAGTTAGTGGCAATGGACAAAAGTCCTATGGGAGCCGAATGATAACTTCAAAGTCTGGTAACAAATTTGAGCCTAGGAAAGGGCCAGGTTGGAGTATGCTTCAACTGTGGAAAGGACCATTACGCGAGTCACCTGTCCTCACGAAAAAGGATGATCACGATCGAGCGATAGGATACACGCTACGGTGGCTATGAGACAAGCTAAAAAGTAAGTTACGCCTATAGAAGTTAGGGTAAGTTATTCGGTACACCTGTAGTCATACTTTTTGATACTGGAGCTACTGAATGCTTTATTTCTACTAAACTTGCAATGAAATTAAAAAGAAAAAGCTGAATGAATGGATAAGACATGGACAATGCATTATTTGAATAATGTTGTCCATACAGTTGAAATGTGCCTTTTTGGGGAAATTCTTGATTTGCCTAGTTTCTCCACCGAAGTTGACCTGTATGTCACTCCCTTAGGATCATATGACATCATTATTAGAGTTAACTAGTTGGCAGAACATAAGGCAAAGGTCGACTTTTATGAAAAACAAATGTTTTGACGACTTGTAAAAGCAGCGGATCATTCGAAGTGTAAAGCGTGAAGTTGCGGTTAGAAACTAACAGCTATATGCAACTAAAAAGGGCTAAAAATAGAGGTTGCACCTTGTATGCGGTAAAAATGATAGAAAATGCTTGAGGAGGATAATGATTTCATGGAAAGATATCCATTATTAAGGGATTTCAATGATGTATTTACGGAGGAATTACCGTGTCTTCCACCCAAATGAGAGTTTGAATTTGCAATAGAAATCATGCTAGAACCGAACTCATATCTAAGGCACCTTATAGAATGACCACCCTTGAGTTGGTAGAGTTAAAGCTCAATTACGGGAACTTTTGACTAAGGGGATGATAAGACCAAGCGTCTCACCATGGGAGCACCGGTAATTTTGTAAAGAAAAAGGATGGCACATTGAGACCGTACATTGATTATAGAATTTTGAACAAGAAAACTATTAAGAATCGATACCCACTTCCTAGGATTGATGATCATTTGACCCGATGCATGGAGCATCAGTCTATTCAAAAATAGATCTTCGATCTGGGTATCATCAGCTGAGAATAAAGGAAGAAGATATTCATAAAACAGCTTTTAGAACAAGGTACGAGCATTATGAATTCATGGTGTTACCTTTTGGGTTGACAAATGCACCTGCCACCTTCATGAATCTGATGAACAATATTTTTCAAGAATACCTAGACAATTTTGTGCTTGTATTCTTAGACGACATTCTTATATACTCTAAAAATGTTGAAGAGCACCAAGAACATTTAAGGGTAGTGCTGGAAGTTTTAAGAAAGAGGAAGTTGTATGGTAAACTGTCTAAATGTTCCTTTTATGATGCAGAGGTGCATTATTTGGGACACATTATAAGCAAGAACGGAATAGCTGTAGACCCTTCAAAGATCGCAGCTATAACCGAGTGGCCTACACCTAAGAACGTGCATGAAGTAAGAAGCTTCATGGGCTTGGCAGGATATTATAGAAAGTTCGTTAAGGATTTTTCAAAAATTGCTGCCCCAATCACTTCACTGCAAAAGAAGGATAAGAAATTTATGCGGGTGACAAATGTGAATCTGCCTTTAAAAATTTAAAGGAACAGTTAACTATAGCACCTATTTTAACTGTACCAGATCCAAATGAAAATTTTATGGTTGTAACGAATGCATCGGAGAAGGCCTTGGAGGTATTTTGTTACAGAATGACCATGTTATAGCTTACAAAAGCAGAAAGCTTAAGTTACATGAACAGAATTATGCTCCACACGACCTAGAGCTTGCTGCCATTGTACATGCACTTCAAATGTGGAGGCATTACCTTTTAGGCAAACCTTTTGAGTTAAAAGCTGACCATCCGGGGTTGAAGTATATTTTACTCAAATAAATTTGAATGCAAGACAACAAAGATGGTTAGAATTTACTCTCGGTATGATTTTGATATAGGCTACATCAAATGCAAGGAAAATAGAGTGGTAGATGCTCTGAGTCGAAGGAAGCACATCTCTTCTCTTATAACGTTAAGAACTCGGTTTAAGGATGAGGTGAAAGATGCCTTGGAATCGAGATCCTTATTTCCAAAGCAAGTTAAAACAACACTTGCAGCAGATCCAAAGGATGTAAGGTATAAAGGATTTTGTTTTGATAATGAAGAAATTCTAAGGTTCGAAAGCAGGTATATATACCTTTGGCAAATGATTTAAGAAGGAAATTACGAAACTGAATTCCATAATTCACCTTTTACGACATCTTGGCATTACGAAAATGCTTGTTGATCTTAAGAAGCAATACTTCCTAAGGGAATGAAAAAGGATGTGGTGGAATTTGTAACACACTGCTTGGAATGTCAGCATGTTAAGGCGGAACATATGCATCCCGCTGGATTATTGTATCCCCACAGTGTTCCACAGTATAAATGGAAAGTGATAACGATGGATTTCGTTCAAGGATTGCCTATGTCAAGGAATAAGCATGATATTATCCTGGTTGTGTCAACAAAAATTAACCAAAGTGGCACACTTCATTGCTGTAATTTAAAAGACGATGCACCAAAGATATTAGCAAGAAGATTTGTACATGAAATTTTCAGATTGCATGGAATACCCGAATTGATCATATCGGACAGAGATCCGAGGATGACATCAAGGTTTTGGCAAACGCTTAATGCGGCCTTGGGAACTAAATTAAACTTCAGCTCTGCATATCATCCAGAGACGGATGGACAGGCAAGAGAGTCAATCAAGTTTTAGAGGACATGTTAGAATGTATTACATGGACCATCGGTATAAATGGGAGGAATACCTTCCATTGGTTGAATTTTCCTACAATAACACATATCACGCCTCTTTAAAAATGGCGCCCTTTGAAGCATTGTATGGAAGAAAATGCATAACCCTGTTAGTGGGACAAAGCGTAGAGGACAGAGGAGGTAATTGGGCCAAAAATCCTCAAGGAAATGGAACAACAAATCAAAATGATTGGGAACATCTAAAGGAGGCTGCCAATAGGCGGAAGAGTTATACGAGACTTAAAGCGGGTTAATAGGAATTATAAACTTGGTGAGAAGGTCTTTCTTCGGTTAAGTGAAAAAGAGCTCAATAAATTTTGCAAGGCTACCAAGTTATCACCACGTTACGTGGGACCTTTTGAAATTATTGAAATAATCAGCCACAGCGTAGCTTATCATCTAGCATTACCTCTGCTTTATCACAAATGCATGATGTTTTTCATATTTCTTTGCTTAAGAAATACGTAACAGATTTATCACATGTGCTGAATTGGAATTCCTTGCAGGTCCAAGACCCAGGAATAATCGTGGTTAAGCCCATTCGAGTCTTTGGAACTCGCTTGATTATGCTAAGAAATCGTGAAGTGAATCAATGTAAGGTCCAGTGGGACCAGTTTAACGAAGAAAGTGCAACTTGGGAAAATCTCAAAGAAATGAGATCTGCTTTTCCATACTTGTTTGATCGAAATTGAAATTTGAAAAACTGATAATTCTACCAAATTTAGACAATTATTGGTCTATTTTACAGTTGTCTTAAAACATTGTTTTAAAGAGTGAATCTATTTTTGGTATGAACTTATGAATGGAAGGACAATAACTGAATTTTGTCCTAGAAACTCCTTGAATTGGTTAATTTGATCATCGGGACGATGATTCTTTAAGAAGGGAGGAATGTAACACCTTGATTTTTGTAAGTTATCATGGTAATTACTTTTCATAATATTGTAACTGCTGAAATGAAGATAAACATGTTAAGATATATCTTTGATCTTAAAGGAATGTGTTGCTAATCTGGACCCTTGTTTGTTGTAATTTGTTTACTTGGGATAGAAGTTATTATTGCTTGTGTGATTGCTGATGAGACAACAGACTTGTCGTATGCTTGATGAACTCTAATTGCTGATTGACCACACACCTTGAATCAATTCCATTGATCCAAGGTATGATGTGACCTTCTTGTGATCGCTTTGTAGATTTACTTTTAAACCAGATGAAGGTTGATATAAATGTTGCAGCACTTTGATTTCGGTATAAATATCTAGTACGTAGATGGCAATGAAAAAGTTTCGATTCTTGAACCACACACCGTTGTAACGCTATACCACGTAAATTGATAAAGGCCTGGATGCGGTGGCTCAGGTATGTGGAACATGGGACGAAACGTCCTGCATAGTGTTGAATATGAATGTCGATCGGAAGGACTTGATTGGAAACTAATTAATTAAATAATAGGGTTAAACCCTAACCTACCCCTAATTTTTATCTAATATCCTAACTACTATCCTATATGGATTTTAGATTTTATAAGGGTGAAAATAGATGTAAATCCTACTAACCTATGAACTAGGAAAATGACCTAGATATGGACTATTAAAATCCTAAAATAATCCTAACCTAAGGAAGGGGATGCATAGACCCATGTGGATGGAAAGGATAAGAAGGGAAGGTAGGAAATTCAATGGAGCATAAATGAAGTTCTTACAAATTTGAACACCAAGTTTGGTGGGAACAAGAAAAATTTAGAGGCATCCAACTAGCTAAGTGGCTAAAAAAGAATTACATGCAAAATTTGAAAAAGGAAACTCGCTAACCTAAGTCGGCGGTGCCATGAGGAATGAGGAAAAAAATCACTGCATTGATGCATTCAATGACCTTAGTCTTAGCGACCAGCTCGCCTTGGAAAGAGGGTAGAGGAAAAATTTGTTTGTCATTGTGTGCAATCGGGTTTTTAGTTGCTCTGCATTTTTTTCCATGGTTGTGTCGAACCCTTAACTATTATTTTTGGTTATTGTTACTATTGTTGGAATAGCCACACTATTTTGAGCTTAAGGAAGTTATTTTATCTTGTTGGGAAAGCCTGCTGCAAACGCCGTGGAGAGAAATAGCTCCTGTGGATGTGGTTTTCTTCGAACCAAAAAATATATATACAGGCATGTTAATCCCTTCTCCTTAAACCGTTTTCTTTTGTTTAAACGTCTCATTAAAACAACCCTGCTCTTATGAGGGGTGATTTAGTTAAATGATGTTGTTGTTTTGAATGAAATGATCTCTGGACTGAGTCATTTTTCCTTTGTTGAGTATGACTTGGGTAATTTCTTTTGCGAATTAGGTGAATGAAATAAGTCTGCTCTTGATGTGTGAGTTGTTTGGCAATGTTGGGTAATTGATCTTTACTCAATATGAGTTGAGTTTGTGCTGAATAATACATTAGCTATGTGTGTATTAATTCTGAGTTTTGTGCGTTCTTGTAAAAATGGAAAGATAAGGTGATTCTGTATGCCTGGTTTGAACTGTCATAATAAAAAGGAACACGGCTTTGGTATTTCTTGCAAATAAGTGAAATAAAGGGGGTTGTGCTTCTTTGTATGAGATTGTTTTTTGTGTTTTGCATACGCATCTATTACCCTATACTGAGGTTTGAATTGACAAATGTATTGTTATGCGAATATTGTATTTCTGAGTTCAGTGTGTGGAAACGTTTGGGAAGAACAAATTCGTGGTGATGTTGGTAAACTATTGTGCGAGTTATATCTCCTAGATGTTTTTCATTGCATAGAATACGGGCTCCCTGGGATAGTAAGGTCATAGTAGCATCTTACTTTGTTGTTATAATTATATATGGTGTTCTGCTGTTGGTTCTTGGTATTCATATAGGACTGTTTGGAAGGAAGTTCTGATCTGAATGGGAACAAAAAAAATTCAGTCTATAGAATAGACTGGGTAGAGTATACAAATCCTACTCTGTGTCTTGCTGAACTCAAGGATATATATATATAATTTTAAGGATTGAGAACCTTTCATTGTTTTCATTGGAGCAGAATATGAATGGATTTCTTACTTTGCTATTGGAAAGTGAATTCTCTCATTATTATGACGAAAGTGTGACTTGTTGTTGTTGTTGTACACTCTTACATGTTATATAGACGTAAATGTCTGTAGAGTGAATTATTTTTAAAAAAAAATGATTGTGTTAGAAGTTCTTTTGGTATCGATGCTTACGGACCAGTTGCCATGAACTCTGGTCAACTTTTGGAAGGGTAAATAGTAGTTTTTGCATATTGAAATATACTATGTGGAATGAATCATATTATTGGATTATGTCTGTGCTAAATAGTGGATATTTGGTTAAACAGTGAAAAGAGGTAATATGATCCTTCTTCCTTTTATTCGATTATTGATTTTTGTTTATTTCTCTTTGGACTGTTATCATTGATTGATATCACGTTTGGATTAAAAATTTCTAGTACAG
The DNA here is from genome assembly GCA_018340775.1 of Taxus wallichiana var. yunnanensis. Lineage (NCBI taxonomy): Eukaryota > Viridiplantae > Streptophyta > Pinopsida > Cupressales > Taxaceae > Taxus > Taxus wallichiana. The sequence continues at coordinate 667,273,658 of CM031235.1, forward strand.
TTATGAGGAAAGGAAAATGGTTCTGCTGGAAGTTTTATTTAAAATCTAATTGTGAATCTTCCTCTAACTAATGTAGGGGAAAGGAATTGATAGCATTATGTTAGAACAGCAGTTGCATAATTGTATTTTCAGTTCTTACGGATGTTTGTAATCTGGAAATGTTTGAAGGAAATTACTTCTTGTTATAAGTATTCGGAAAGAGGACAGTAATCCTTTGACCGATTGGGATGGTAATTAGATGATTAAGTTGATATGTTGTTCATCCTTTTTGGTATTTAATTCTTGAATGATGTTCATATTAACGTTTCATAAAAGCAGGGTTCTTTTATTGAGACAGTTAATTAAAAGCACTTCATTTTAATGACAAGTGCTTAATATGCTCAGTTCAATGAACTGACCCGTGCAAGTAATTTTGCAGATGGAACTTGAGTATAAACGAAGACATGGTTGTTTTCTGATACTTCTTTGATTAACTGAAGATGGATTGTAATTGATAACTATTACTCCTCTACGAGGAAATGAGAAAAGAAGAAATTACATTCTTCTAACTTATGAGTTGTAATGTTGTTTAATATAAACAAAGTCCAGTCATTTGGACTGGCAAATGTATAGATTGTAAAGCCGATGGATGAATACAAGTACGAGTGTGATATTTTTAATGACTGTATCAGTTTGATATTGTTGAATAAGTTTGAGAATATAACATTATTCCTTGATTTGGAATTATTCAAATGTTAATGGATGGATTTAAAAGGGAATAACATCTATTCTTTACCTAAATGCAACTTTTACGTTGAAATGTGCAATTAGTTCATACTTGGGTTAAGATGAATTTTAAATTGACATCAAAAAGGATTTAGGTAAACATGATCTCTTAATTGAAAGGTATTCAGGATTAGCTTGAAAGCTAAGGAATATCAAATAACTTAGGAGCAGCCGAACCTTATATTCGGACTCCGTTAATAGCCTCGAATGTTTAAAATTTAGAAAATAAGGATATGGGAAAACATATCTATTGTTAACAGACCTTAACTATGTAAGGTTAAGGAGGATAAATGAATAAATTCATTTAAAATTAGACCTCGTTTAAATGACGTCTAATAAGATGGAATTCTGAATTTGTTTACAGTTGTGGAAAACTTGGTTAAGTTTAATAGGTTAAACTTATTAAGTTTATCGATAATGGGCTGATTAGTCCAAAGATTAAGAAAGGAACCAAGTAGAGAAAATGCAACCCTTCGGTATGAAGGAGGAGATGCGTAGTAAGCTAGAAGATGGATTAAGTCTCTCTTAGCTACATACAACTGTAACAAGAACGAGAATAAAGGATCAGCATGGCTGCTAAAAGTTGATCTTAAATATTAAGATCATAACCAAATCACACTTGAGTTGGATGTGTACTCTCGATGGGAGGATTCCGTAGGACATTGACATACGCCAACTATAATATGGTGTCTTCATGAAGGTGGGGCCTTCGTGACGACACAATGTTATAGCTGACATATTACAATGCCCTCCCGAATTAAATCATCAAGTTTACATAAGCTGGATACGAAGTTATTGGCTGGGGATAGGAATGTGATCACGTATATGGAGTGACTCCGGAGGACTAAAGGTAACTAGACACACGGAGTCATCTAGGGATGACGTCGTATGTCTATGTATCTTTAGCTACCATGAGTAACTTCCTATACTCGTTCATATTGCTAGTTGGGGATTGGAGCTTGACCTTAAACGGAAGGACTAGAAGAGACCAGGAAAGACCATTCTAGATAACAGACGAAGTGAGGTGAAGGACGTATTCTAATGATGTGTACCACACCTAGGAATATGATCATGCAAAGCATGTGAAAATCTTTGGCCAAAGTATCGCAAGTGCTGGTTGCGTTGTCCTAATCACCTAGTTTAAGATGCAGGATGTCGATGAATATCAGTAACAGACATTCAAATAGGCTTCTTAAATGGATCAATTCGATAACCGGAAACGGTAAGAGAACCATGTATATTCATTATATAATGCATGGATTTACATGAAGGATCGGTAAGTCATCGAGTCATGAAATGAGAGATCGTTGAAACTCCGAGCCATAAAATGGGAGATCGGTAGTTCTTTGGGTCATTTACAGACAACATATGGTAAATCTGTTATATGATTGAATGGCATTGAATGTGTGTTCCATATTACAAGTATGTGAATAGAGAACATTGGTTTTAAAAGGAAATTGTGTGATCAAAACTGCATTAGTTGGACAAAGAACAATTATTAAAACTTGAACGTGTGTTTGAATTATATAATTCTCAACGAAAGCGTTGTATAAAAAAAAATTCCCTTGTTCTAGTATCTTATAATGGGGATGTTACAATTAAATAACGATGAAATAAATTGTGAAAATTATGAGAATATATGACACAAATTATTAATGATGAGGTGATATGAAACTATTAAATGAATTACATTATGATAAATAAGATAAACTATAAATGAAAAAACATTAACATATGCATTTTGTTTTTGTTTCATTTCTTTATGTGAACTATAAATAAGAATAACCATATAAAATGACTGAATGTGGATTTTAAGAGGTGACAATGAAAAGTAGGTGGGGGAGTGGAATTTTATGTTAATAATAAAGACTTTGGGGAGGATGAAAGCAATTTGATTTGAAATTTGTAATGGAGATGGGAGAAAATAATGGACCTAAGTTGTGGACTTAGTTGAATAAAGGAGGAAGAAGATAGGTCGGTGACCGAAAAGTGAACATGAAAGTCAAGATATGCCAAATCTGACGTGACAAGTTGATAACGTACATGGATATGGATTTTCATATGGACGATGACATAATAAGAATCACATAAACATACAATCGACTATTGTACTATGAATAGATCATTTGTTGTATGATTATGTCAAATAATTAGATGGAATACAAATTGGACTATACAGTTAAATTACACATGGATTTTCACATATTTGATGGTGTAATGAGAATCACATCAAATATCAATGAAAAATATATAATTAGCTATGGTGCGAGAAAACGTGTAATAAAGAATTATAAACTAGTCGTTGTGAGAAACTTTATAGTTACTACCACAAAACCTACGTGAATTTAAAACGAGACTGGAAATAGTTATTCGTACTAAGCATTGGAGGTTTATGAGTTTGCGTGGATACTCCTTTCTCACAAGTACCCACAAAGTCTACACGAATTTTTAAATGAGCCGGAAATGGAAAATTGATCATTGTTTAAAGAATTATAATCCAATCATTATTTCTATGGGGATGAGAACAACACCAGCTCCACAAAGTTGTGTAGTTGTGAGCCTATTGTTATGAAGAAATTGTACAATCATTACCCACAAAGTTGTATGAATTTGAAATTGAGTTGGAAAGCAGGTTGGAAGTTTCAAACATCATATCATATTTTGAGAGTGGATTGAGGTTGTGTGGATTTGGGAACGAGTGGGAAGGCGAGTGTGGATGGGTGGCTCGGGTAAGGATTTTGAGCTATAAAGTGGTTGAGTGGGAATTTTTGTCGAGTGGATAGGAAGGTAGGAGCTCTTAGGGATGAGAAGAGTGCTCGAAGTTGCATGGGAAAAGGATCAAGTCGGGTGGGAAGTAGCCAGAAGCTGGCCGGGTGAGAGGGAGGTGGTGGTGAGTTAAGAAAGGGTGAGGGTTGAATGGCCAAGTGGCCGAGGAGAAGGAGAAGGGAATTCATGGGATTATGTGTGTGCATGGTGAACTAAGGGGAGTCAAAATGGAGAGAGGTGGTGGATGGGTCGTGGCATCTCAAGTAAAGAGGATGGTGAGCTATGTGGGATGATCAAGTGGCTCGAGAATGGGACGTAGGGTGCAAGTGGGTAAGTAAGGTGGTCCCAAGTGGGAAGAAGGGAATGGAGGAGCTTGAGGAGTAGGATTACTTAGGTGAGGAGCTCGATGAAGGGTTCTGTGGAGTGGAAGGATGAAGTATGAGATTTGGGAGTTAGGGAAGAGAAAGGAGTTGTGTGGGAGCTCAAAGAGAGATGGGAGCTTGGGAATTGGGCATTGGTTGATGTCGGAAGAGAGGTGATTGAATTAGAGATGAGTTGAGAGGATGGGAGATGGGAGATAGGAAGGAATGAGTTAAGGAGTGGATCGGGAGCGAGGTGGTTAGAAGGGAGATGGGGTGAGTGGAGAGCTTGGTGAGGGGAATGAGGAGATGGCTCGACCGAGCTGGCAGAGGGAGGAATAAGAACTATTATTATTGTTTTGTTTTTAATTTGATTTTTTATTTTTATTTTTAAATAAATGAATATAGACTATTGCAAAGACTATATATTATTATAATTTGAAAGGTGAGATCTATATATAATTAAAAATTAAGATATAAATGAATATATAGCCATAAAATGTTGGGTCAAAAAAAGGTCTTTGAAAGGCAGGATATATATCTATTGTACAACTAAGATAGCAAACAAAAATCCAAACAATACGATTAATTTTTGGGTTTAATTCCCATGTGAGTAAAACTAAACTTGAAACTAAATATCAAGCTGGTTGAACACAAGAAGAGCACTTACCTTCGAGACAACCTAAACCACTAAATGTTAAGATGACACCACTCAAAGGGAGATAATACTAAACATCCTGTAAGTGGGTGAGTCTACAAATGAAATATTCTTAACATATAGCTAGGCACAAGGAACTATGAAACACAATAATTGTTAAACGTATGACACCTAAACAAGGTGAGCAACAAGAAAAGTGACCAGAACTTGGGTTCGGGTCCCACCGGGTGTCTAAAATGTTGTACATTAAACCTCGTACTCACATGATTGAATTTTGATACTAGTATCCTCTAGCAACTTTGAATGATGGAGGGATTAGGACCTCGATGCGGATATGGATCTACGGGCATAGAGAAGATAGATATGTGATAAAGAAGATAGATCTACAAAACTGAAATAAATGTGATTAGATAACAATATGCGGGGGTTTCCCGAGATAATTCTAATTCCAAGAGGCTATGAAATCCCTTGGAGGATGTCAACCCCGTGTGATAAAGAATAATGATAACATACAAGACAAACATATAACATGTAAGCTGATGAAAAAAGAAACACAGCCGATGTTGGTATGTAGATGGTGCTACCAAACTGATCCAAACACAACATGCAACATGAACTACATTAAGTGAACCACCAAATCATGAACAAAGTATTATGGGGATCCCAGTGTCATTACAAGGACATTATGAGAGTACTATGATAAACAAGAGGCTTAAAACTCAAAATAGCATTTTCCAAAATTTTCAACTTCTTCTTTTGAGAGGGAAGGCCCATATTTATAGCCTAAGAGTTAGGTTATACTGTGGGATATTAAGTAATCAAGGTTGGATAAAGTAACCCTAATTAAAAGAGGTGATGTGATCCGGTGGGGATCAAAATTTGACTTATGAGGGTTAAAAATATAAGGATATGATAAGGAGCGGGGAGCATGATTGACGTGGTTAGGTGTAATAATGCATCCCATTTTTGAATTTAGGAGTGGGGTGCCAGATGGGTATATTATTTCCCATGAATTGAATAAATTTAGGATATGTGAGATAATGCCAAATTCTAATTATCAAATGGGTCCACATGGAGCCCATTTGATAATTAATTAATTAAGGGTGAGTAAATAGATAGAATTTACTCAAATTTAAGAAAAATAAAAGCGAGAGGGAAAGTTGCATGAAGGAGAATAAATGCTGGATGAAGGAAAAGAGTTACACAAAAAATTGGTGTCTACACAAGTGTAGGAAAGGAATATGGGAGCATGGGTAGAGACCCCATCTTAATAGTAAACTTCCCAATGGCGGTCTGAAACATGTGGGAAGGACACGATGTGATCACGGGAACAAGTTATGACTTATATTAATGATCCAATCAAGGTACTCCATGCGCGCTTCCAAAGTATCATGCCCATCGACCAACTCCTCGCTTGGTCTTCTTTTGATGAAGAGGTTAAATACCCGCGCATGAGGAAAATGATATCCTAGGATTTTAAGTCCCACATTGATGAGCATGAGTTTGAGGTAAATCATGATGCATTGATGAAGTCACCAGATGCCAAAGGAATAAACCCTCTTGTATATGCCTAGCAAGTGTTAAATGAACAAGTTTGTAATGCACTCAACAAAGTATCGGTGGATTTGGAAGCAAAATACTTTGGCATAATATAATAAGGGTCTTGGAGGAAGAGCTTGAGAAAATGAATGAGGATATCATTGAGATGGACATGGAGATAAAATAGAAGGAATCGATCAAGTGTCTATTTAAGGCTTGAACTAAGGAATGAAAAGGTGAAGGTGTGCAAAGTCCACAAGAAGATATAGACCATTTAAGATTCCATTATCTTAAAGCACATGGACTGGCCCCACTGATTCAAAATACAAGTCAACCAGGAGTTTCTTAGAAGACTTAGCATGCATACTCACCATGGAGAGGCAACCACTTGCATTAGAATCAGTGGAAGAAGTAATGGCACACTGCTGGGAGACCTTAGTAAACGATGGAAAACATTGAAGATATGCTAAAGGCTAAGGGGATAATATGATTTTGAAAAATTTAGCATAATGGTGTGTGACTTACTTGATAGGTTGAGTGAGGTGGATGCTTGGGTTAAGATTGAAGCCCCATGAAGAAATATTTCCCACTTCTCATGCAATAGTAGTAGGATTCTTCCATTCTTCCATTCTTTATTCAATCACAGATTCTTTCATTTTCCCTATTCTTTATTCTTTATTGGAAGGAAGAGTGTTTACGAGGAGGGACAATACACATAAGTGGGTAATGTGAGGCAAGCGACTATGTTGTGACAACCCACTCGGTTCCGCTAAGCGAAAATACATAGCTTAAAAAGTTCATTAATTATTTAATTTTTAACTCGTTAATTTCACTTTATTTTATCTTAATATTTAGGTGTCATGCCTAAGGATCAACTAGGTTTAATATGAATAATCCTTAAAGGAAGGATCATAATGCACCTCCTTATGAATCTAAGGTATGCGATCGAATATGTCGAGATCGAATATGTGTTAAGTTCAAAGAGTTAATTATTCATTCTCCATTGGTCCATTAAGTGTTACTAATCAATATGATTATAACATGTACAGAGATATCATTTGATTATTATCTTATTATATCATGTGAGTAAGTATAACTCATATTTGTATAACTTATATGTTAGGTTGTGTGACTTTTATCAAGTCACCTCATCTTAACATAACATTTTCATCACTCCAATTACATATACATTTGAACACATTTTATCATGTTCCTTTACTTGTCAAACTTTATAGTTTATAGACATCAACATAGGTTTAAGATTCAATCATTAATACCATTCCATTTTTATAGGTGTGTCCTCTTCTTTCCATTAAAGGCATATTATCTTATCTATAAGTTCCACAATGACACATTATAGTAAAACCCTTATAAATAGCACAATATCATTTCCATATGAACATAATATAACATTACAACTTCTAGATAAGGTTTACCATATTATCATTATAAATTCATATCGATTCATCCTTTAGCTTATTAGACTAATGGACTTTATGTATATTCCTTCACTTAATCAACATAACAAATTTTCACCTTTTTCTTAGATTGTTTCTTTGAATGGTTGGCGAAAGCAGAGATAGGAGTAGCAGTGTAGGAGGAATACTTGATCAAATGTCGGTTGAGGGTTGTTGCGCACGTATGACTCCTAAATCCACAGGCTAAATGTGAGATCTTCCTTTTGGCTAGGAGGAAATACTTGTAATAAAAGCAAGACAGCCGAAAAAGAATTAAACAATATGGGTAGTGAAGCACTTTATGTAAACGCTACATCCGGGAAGCATGGTACTTCCTAAATGGCTGCTAGTCCATCGTTTCAAAAAAATTAATGCTAAAAACAAGGTAAATCCTATTTTTATTTTGAAATGATTTAGGTATCTCACTTAAAAACACAATAAGAAAACATATCTAATCTAACAAGATAAGCTAGAATAGAATCCATGTGTCAAATGGTTGGTTACAGGTTCTACAGTGCGATAAAGGTCTCGGGTAGGTCACAAGTGAGGGAGGGTGAGGTAGGTAATGAGGTGGGTAGGTCTTTGTTTAAGACTATGTGGGAAAACACGAGAGATCGGTATCGTTCGAGGGTGAGTGACGACCAGCGGTTAGGTATAACAGGCGCAGATTCTTGTGAGATCTAGAAATGTCGAAAGAATGGGGTTTTGGTCTCCTTTGTCATTACACAAAGGATCTAGTTGAGTCGGAGACGACGTATTGGGTGACTGGAATAGGTTTTTGCAAGGTTTTGATGGGTCTATGGAGGTGAAAAATGTTGGAGATGGTCAATAGGGAGCAAGATAAACAATGGATGATAAAATAATGATGAAATGAAATAACCAGGAAAGTATGATGTTGTACTTACTTGGATTTCATTCCTGAAGGTCTATGTGTGAAGGATGGAGGTGCTAATGATGGGTTTGAAGGTTGTAAGTGATCACCAACTAAAGAAAATATTCTGCATGGGCTGCATGCACACTCCTCTTTGCTTAGATAGATCAGAACGTGTTTGGGCTGGTTGTGCAGGAGAAGATCCTCAATCTCCTTTCTTAGATGTCAATTCTTGCTGGAATTGGCTCTTTGAAGATACGTTATCCCTCCGAGATTTTGTTCTTTCTTGTCCACTTTCTCCCAATGTTTCCAACCTTGAGAATAAGGTTGTTTAGGGGTTATAAGGGAGTAGCAAGCGATGATGGTCGAGCTTAGCGCAGCGATTATAGAAGCGGCGTCATCGAGGTGGGATTTTATAGGTTTAATAAACTTAGGAGATCCTCTGATTTCCTCGAGATCTCATGTCATTATTCCATGGCTTAGACTCGAGCCTCTTGAGCATGTCGGAATGTGGTTAGAGGGAATGTAGGCATTGATTTTTAGGGTTTGGGTAAGTCTTAGTTAGTTATGGTAACTTCTTTAAGAATAGGTCTTAGGTCGAGTTAGCTTGGTGAGGTGTCTAAGTGAACTATATGTGTAGATATTATTTAAATAAGATATTTAAATAATAAATATAGTGAGGATAAAGCATTAATTTAATTAAATTAATTAAATTAATATTAGTGGGGTGAAGGGGGTCATGGCTAGGTAAATGTAATAAAGGGCGGCTTATATGTCGAGGATGAAGGGGATTGTGACCTAATTTTATTATCTACATTTTCCCCTTTTTGTTGTGCAGCTTGTATTGGTAAGCAATGCTAACAAAAATAAGATTTGGTTGCCCCATGTGAGGTGAAGGTGATCCCCCTCAAACCAGGAACTAACGAGGCCACAGTGAAGCGGTGAGTGGTTTGATAAAGGTAAATGTGAGGAAAAGGCAAGTGGGTGTAGGGGAGAGGTAGAAAGGTCTACTCGGGTAAGCTAGGTAATGGGTCAGGGTCAAAGGTAGCAATAGTCAAACACACGCACATGTATAAAGCTGCAGACACTACTCTTTTGGGTTGAAGAAGCGGGAAAACTCTACATCGTCTAAGGTCGATAGGTTTATCCAAACAAGGGTGAAGTGAATCCGGTATCTAAGGTATAGGATAAGGTCGGAAACACAACATAGGTTAGGTGCGGGAATGTTTAGGTATGTTCCAGGTACACCAAAGGTAGGGTCGGGATAAGCGGTCACGCCAATAGGCTAGGTAAGGTCACTAAGTCAATCAACACGTAGTAACAGTGTCGCAGGTATAGTGAACACATGAGGTCAAAGGTCACTATGATGGTCCAGTCGAAATATCGAGATCACAAACATGGGTAAGGCCGAGGTAGGGGTAAAAGAAGGAGGCTTGAGCAGAATGCGATGCGATGAGGGTGAAGAAGGTGGAGGGCCGAGGTGAAGGTAAAGTGGTCGAGGTAGGTGTAGGGCGGGGAAAAAGAAAAGAGTAGGGAAGGAAAAGTAGGTAAATATGAGGGCAATGAGTCACGCAAGGTAACCGACATTGGTCTATATGAACTGATGATGGGGAAGGGTAACCGGCGGTAGTTATCTAGGGCATTAGACTGGCCTCGGTTAAGGGTTAACTGACATTGGTCAAGTCAAGTAGGTTATAAAAAGTAGAAAACCCACATTTTTAAAATTCATTGTGCATTCTTAAAATGAAGAAAAGGACAAGAGAGAGAGAGGAAGAGGAAAAAAAAGATTACGACGAGAGAGATTGGTTGCAAGCCACATAGGCAAGATTTATTGGGCAAGAGTAGGGCCGCGAGATTGGATTGAGAGAGATGATTGGTTAGGAGAGTGAGAGGTCATTCGAGGATGGCGGAGACTAGAGAGGGATCAGGAGGAGCGGTCGGAGGCGAGAGGTTCCACCATGGCAGCGTGGCAGCGGGATGTGGTAAGTGCCAAACCTTTTGATTCATTTTTTGGTGCATTTGATGTAAAATATAGAAAGTATGAAAAATGGGGGTTTGGGGAAAGAATTTTAAAATGGGAAAAAGAGAGGGGAAAAGGGAATGGGGAAGAGTAGGTGTAGAGCAATAAGGTAATAGAGGATATGTAGGGGTGTAAGGAGTGATTTGGGTGGGTAGAATGAGTAGGGAGGAAAAAAGAGGGTTGGGAAGTCATGGTGGGTGGCACAAAGTGATGGCCGGCGTTAGTCGACTTATGGCCGACGTTGGTAAGTAGTGACCGGTATTAAATCACAAAATAGTGACCGATGCGGTCGAGGGGAGACCGTGGTCGGTCAAGGATAACCGGGGTTAGTTAGGTGAGAGGAAAAGGGTTAAGTGGGATGGGAAGGGTTGAGGGTGGCTTGGGTGAGGGTAGGGTAGATAGTTTCGGGTGGATGGGTTTGGGCGGATAGGTAGGGTAGATGGGTAGGGTAGATGGGTTTGGGTAGATAGGTAGGGTAGATGGGTTGGGTAGATGGGTTTGGGTAGATAGGTAGGGTAGATGGGTTTGGGTAGATATGTAGGGTAGAAGTGCTTAAAGTCGGGATGTGGGGTAAAATAGGGTAAGTTGGGAAGGTGTACTAATACAT